>JAUTWP010187138.1:0-17631 GCA_033042655.1 Cyathermia naticoides | reverse complement strand
GACGTCCAATAACCGATGATGATAAAAATCAATGTGTTCCAGTGGCGTCGTTAAACAAAACAAACTTTACTTTAAAACCATAAACTGCGCCCATGAGAGACGTCTGCTATAACAGCCAGGCTCTGAACATAGACGTTAAATTACTTGACTTGACCGGTACAGATGCATGAAGACTGTATTAAACTGGCGACTACACGGAAGACACTGTCTCTTTGATTACAGTATATCGATTGTGTAGGGCGTCAATAAAAGAGGATGGTTCAGTATCTCATGGCTGACGTGCATCGTGTTTATCAAATGTCACTGTTAATTAATCTACAGAAAGTACTGTGCATGTCAGGTCTAGGCTGCTAGAATGTCTATAAAAAGCTTATCGTGTTTAAATGAAATCACAAGGATATCAGTAAAAACATCTGTTCGCATTGTTTTGGTTGCCACAGCATGTATGTCTTCTAAAAAGTAAGAATATTTTTTTTTATATTACCGTAATTACTCACTTTTATTTAGGAAACTGTTTAGACGCATGAATATATAGATTAATGTGGTTGTTTTACATGAATAGAGGTTTTTTTATATGTTCAACATAAGGTTTGTTTTTGAAAGTTAACAATCAGTATGGTCTTATATGTTTCTATATACAGTATAAAACTGTCAAACTTGTCTCAACATGTTAATATGTCACTGAATAAACCTATGTTATGCTTATCAGAAAAAACCTTAGCAAATCTGATTGTAGCACATGATAAATATTGACTAAAGCTCAAAGCACTGACAAGTGATCTTAATTGTTTATCACTTTTATCAGTAGGTCATATGACAATATTGTGGTCAGACCACTAACTAGTTGCACCCATTCTTATTAAAGGTACATATCTAAGTTCTTGTTACCGGTATAAATAAATTAAATATGTTTAGCTGAGAGAGCATTTTTTGACAGTTGAAAAGACTATTATATGTACTCACACATGTTTACAAAAGAACCTACATTTGACAGATCTCTATTCATCTCAATGTATTAACTCTTAATTGATTTTTATTGATAAGGAGGTGACATGTGTACCCAAGCCTAAGCAATCGAAATGAATAAAGGTATTGTCAGTGTCACCAAGTATTGTAATGCTATTGATTAATCCATATTAATGTATATTTCATAGCTAAATATTATCTTGAGATATTAATATATACCTGGTTCAAAGGTTACCGTTTATGATATGTTTTGTTTGCTACAAAATTACAACTACTTCAGTAAAGTTAATATGGCATGTAAATTCTTCTGTTCCTTTACACAAAACCTGTTCATTGCAATAAATACATCTATTCCGTACATTATCAAGTTCTAAATTATAATGAAAAAGATATTTTGGAACTCCACCAAATGTTTGCTGTTAATTTTGCACAGTATAAGCAGTTGTGTAATGTAATGGATTATTGTTAACCATTATATGTTACTACATGTATAAATTATTATTTATGAAGTAGTCTGTAAATAGAATTACAATTGTCTTGGTCAATATATCTATTTGTCATACACTCCATTAATTATTAAAATGAAAGTTGATTTTCTGTCAATACACTGCACTGTGAAGCAGGAATTCAGTGTGTTGTAGTTCTGAATTTAACAAAGTGTCTAGTGTGGGTTGATAACACAAGCAGATCAGTAACACCTGGTGTGATGGAGGTTGGTCATTACTCAACCGGTTTTCCGGTTTTATGACCCCCACCAGTATGTTATCTGTTAGTGCAGCACTCAAAGAAAGGTGTGTGTTTTGACCTTAGCGTGGGGTGACATGAGGCATACTGTGTCCGGTTCAAGCCTGTAAGGAGTTCTAGTTCACTTGTGACTAGTTATATGCAGCTTTTATATGTAATATTTTCTTAGTAATATCAGTAGGCAAATGAATTTCTTGAAGTTGTACCATGTCTGAAAATTGTTGAAGTTGTACCATGTCTGAAAATTTGTTTGTGAGGAAAATGATGAATGAATATTTTCCTTTTTATTTCTCAGTTGTGGATTCAATACTACGAGGAGTTGAAGTTGGAATTGCACCAAGACGTCGTCCAAGGACTAACAACAATAACAACAACAACAATAGCAGTAACAGTAAAGAACAGCAAGTAAGTACAAACTACTAAGTCCTTTTTATTTTATCTTTTTAATCTTATTACTTTAACAAAAGAAAATTGAACACCATACTAATTATAATTAATGTTAATATGTATATACAGATGTTTTTAAATTAAAATTTAAACGGATTATCAAGAACAACATTTTGTTTACATTATAAGATGCTATTGGTCATATACATTTCAATTATTTACTTTTCCTGCTTTACAATTTTTTCATGAGCATTTGCTAAAGAAAATGTTTGAAACTCTTGATGGTGTTTTAATTAGTAAATAAATTGTTACAATAGATCATTTATTTCAATATTGTAATTGATTGACCATGAGTTCAATATTTGTTTTTATAGATTAAATTTTTTTTTTGTGAAATAAAAAATTTATCATCACAGAAAAGTATCAAAGGATAGAGTAACAAATGATTACTGTTGATATTAGAAGTATTTTATATAGTTTATTCTGTTAAAAAGATTTTTAATTTCTATGCTATACATTTGATCTTTTACATGTGTATATATATTATTATTTTTTTTAATGTTAAAACATATGTTGTTTTTTGTGGTTTATTTTTATTTTTTATTTATACGAAAGGAGGTTGAGCTAGAGTCTATTTAATAATGTATGATCTTAAAGAAATATTAGAATTTGTTACACATTCTTTAGCCCTGGTTGGTTAACTTGTAATTAAGATGATAAAGATTAAGTTATTTTCTAAATGTACACCGTATTTACTTTTTGTACTTTTTCACCCCACCATATGTTTTCCTGTTGATGGTTTGATAATGTTCTTTAGTTCAACAGCAATCCAGCCCACACTAAATCACCTCCGCATTTACCCTTCACAAATCACTATTCATCGTTCCCCTGCAGAGTTTACTTGCACCATGTTTCTGCCTTATCTATGGGGCATGCTTGTACAGACACCTAATTTAACTGCAGACAGCGATGTTAGGTGATGTGCACCTGTTTCATCCTCATTGTCTGGCTTCCTCAGGCAGTTTCTTATTTTAGTTAATTATAATGTGAATCACATTGTTTGTTTAAAACTTATGTTTTACAGGTAACTAATATTGTCATGAAAGTTCTAAATGAATTATTTAGTTACTTTTTACGTGTATTATATAAAGTACTGCAAAAAACATACAAAAGTTTAAGTAAACAAATATGTTTACAGTTATAAATTAATTTAAATAATGTGTGATGACCAATAATTTAAGATCATTTAGTAATAAAACAGTCTAAAAAAATATTATGTTTATGCTGCTAACAATAGTTCTCATTACATTTATGTTACAACACGATATTCAACATGAACTACTTTTCTGATAATGATGTGTGTAGGTGGAGCCAATTGTCTTATACCCTGTCTGTAATTTTCAACAGTTTATCGTCACCCCAGTTAATGCCAGAGCAATAATTAAATTATAAATAACATTGATAATATTTAAAAAAAAATCATTTACATAAAGCCCTGTTACGGATATTCTACCAAAACCCAGGTAACTTATTGCAGAATAAAAATTATATTAATAATTCTAAGTAACGGGGTTCAGTGATTTTTTTCATTTATTTTAGAGCCAATGTTGTTATAATATGAGATAATATAAGATTCAATGTAAACATAATATAATTATTTTAACTAGACAATACACTATTTGAATCATAATTTTAAAGCTGCAATGTTGAACTAGGTCACATGGTGTTACTGTCGAGTAACTTCATTCATGTCGATGTACTATGGCTTCGTTGATACATTATTGTTAATCATTATTGTCTGGCATTATTTTGATTATTTGGCTAATAATATAGTTTTAACATGTCGGCAAGATAAATTTGTTGTAGAAGCATAGCTTTTTGTGCTCTTTTCACCATGCAGCTCAGGGTAAAAGAGCACACTGAGGGTACATAAAAAGCCTTCAGCATGTGGTAAAAGAGCACACTGAGGGTACATAAAAAGCCTTCAGCATGTGGTAAAAGAACACACTGAGGGTACATAAAAAGTAATTTACCCCATCGTGATTCTTCTATAACTTGTAATATTTTCAGTAAATAGTATCATCGCAAGTGGGTGAAAGATTCTCGCAGCGATGTTAAACTTAATATTCACTCACTCAGTAAATAGTATAACAAACAACAAAAAATAGCAGTTTATCTTGTAAATATAAAAGCAACATTCAGCTATAGTTTGATTACCGGTAATGAAAAGATCCGCTAAGAGAAAAGGGTTAATATATGTACGTATACAAATAGAAGTACTAAATGCACAGGTGGTGATGTAATTTACACAATTTGATTGTATCAAGGTAATAAAATGCCTTGGATTCCGTGTTACTTGATTTGTTGGTTATGTGTGTACATTTGAGTTGTGGTAAAAATGTTGTGTTTAGATGTAATATGGTGGACTAGTGAAAACATATGCATATTTCTATCAATGTTATTATTAACTATTTTATATACTGTTGAAAAAAATAAGAACCACTTTTGAAATACATTTTTTAAAATGGATCAATCTAAAAATTTATCTTTAAAACAAGGATAAATTAAGTTGTTTTTATTGAAATTTTATTTTTGTCTGGATTAAAAGAAGTCACTTGACCAAGCTTGAACATTGATGTTTACAGAATATTTTGTGTAAATTAGTGAAATGGTATGATTTATAATATCCTGTCAAAACATCCTATCATATCATCAAGGTTAGAAATGGCAATCACTGATTAGTACAGTGCATGGGGTCTCACCAAATTAAAACCAAATAAAACTGTTATCACTAAATCTTGCAATCACAGTTCATACCTTTATACTGTGATCCTTTTTTTCACCAGTCTTATCTCATCGCAAATGGGTGGGAAGATTCTCGCAGCGACAATTAAACTTAATATTCACTCACTCACCAGCTGACAATTATTATTATTAGTACCAGTAGTACAGAAATGTGACCAACTTTTTTGGCAATTAATGTTCATTAGTATATATTTTTTTTTAAGCTGTAAATAACACCTAAATAAAACTAACTTCCTGTAAAATATCCTTGATACAGGCCTGACTAGTTTCATTAAACTTTATATACATGTACTAGTATTTATTTTTAAAATCTCATTGTCTTATTGATCCATGAATATATCCCTGATGTGGTATTTATCTGGCTTACTAGTATGTATTGATTAGTGAGACTGCTAGTAATTGAAATTGTTTATCAATACAAACAATGTGCTGTAATGGGTACTTGGATGATTGAATACCTTTGACCGTTGGATGTATTGGTTGGTGGAAGCTGTAGCCTGGTACAGCCTAGACCTTCACTGGTCCATCGTCCACCACACCTCCTGCATCATGTGGCATGCCAAGCATCTACTGGTAATTGGTCATTAGCAACAACATGAGGCTTGCATGGTCAATCTAAATTTTTCATCCCAGGAAATTGCTGTTCACCGTGACTGGTATGGTCATTAAGTCCAGTGTGGAGTTGAAAACCAAGCAGGAATAATGATTTTACAAAAATAATGCTGTAATGCCTATGTTACCGAAATGTAAATTGAGCATAACATTGTATACGTTCATTTAGTCTTCAATTTGTAACCAAAAATTATTTTACCTATATTTAGAAATCTGTCAAAACCAGATTGATTTTATAATCCTAAATTGGATCATAAAAACTGCAAAACTGTTTAATCCAGATAATTTGTCTGTCCAACATTAATTTAGTTTGTCTATATAAATAAAGTGATGAGAGAATATACCTGTATAGTATCACAAAAGTTTTAAGATTTAAAAAAATTTCAACAGGAAATGAGTGTTAGATAGTTTCAAGAATAATAATTAATCTCGTTTTTCTGGCAATGATGAGAAATGTGAGTAATCTTTGCCAAGCATAACATATAGTTATAATACTTACCGGTATATCCAGTATTATTCATCAGCAACTGATGAGACATATACATTAATTTAGTCCTCAATTTGTAACCAAAAATTTTAAATAATTTAAAACGTCTAATATTTTTTTATATGATTTTTGTTTTTTACCTATAAAATAAAGTTAAATAATATGAAGAAAAAAAATTAAGCTTATAGGTACATGTATTTAAGATTATATCTACTGGTGTGTTCTTGTTTGCTTATAAGCTTTCTTCTCTCTTATTTAATTTTTTTTTTTTTTAGAAAACACCAGCATCATTCTCTTGACCTATATTTTTTGTAGCATATTTTATTTGTCAGTTTGGCAAGTTCACACATCAGCAATGCATTTTGCTACAAACTAAATTTAGCTTCCCAGGCTGTGTAATCAGGTTGCTAAGCAACATCCTTTTAGGGTGAAAGGTTATTGACTAAGCATACAAAAAGTTCTTTCAACATTTCAAGCCTGAGTGTTTATGGGAGAACAGACATAGGTGGGCCTGGGCTGGTTTTTGTGAGCAGGTCAAAAGCCATTGAACATACAGAGAGATACCCCGCATTGTGGTAAACATCCCGTTTCTCTGGCCAGCCTTTTATTGGATTGCTGGTTATTGCTATGTTCATACATATTAATGTCAATAGTGAACCAGCAGTGGGTAAACAATGATAATGCAGCACAGTTTCCCACTAATCCTTTATTGAGTGAATTATTTAAAAGTAAACAGTTCTGTATGGCTTTTGTGTAATGGCTATGGAGTCTGTTCTTAGTCAGTTCTTTTATTCATAACAAGTCTATGCTTGAATTCTGGTGAATAGCTACCCTTCCATATTGTGAGGTGCAGTGAATAGAGTTGTATAACTAACAGAAATAAATAGGTTAGTTTTTTTTGTTTTAGTAATATTTAAAAGTTCTAGGTTAACTTTCATTATATTTAGTTCACTTTTTGAAATCAAGAAGCAATGTTAAATATGCTAGGTATATTTATTGTACATGTTTTTGTTATTGTCAGTATAAGAATAGATTTTTTTTTTTTGTAACAGCTGTTAATCTTGAATGATATACAGCTATGTTTTGGAAGAAAGTATTTGCTATATAGGTTTATGTTTGTAAATATGGGATGGTTGTGGGGTGGGGGAGAATTACTACCAATCCTATCACGCATGACTCAACTTAAACCTACTTTAAATGTCACATAGAGGAACACTATTTTGTCCTGCTCCACTGGTTTTATTTGCTTAAATGACTTTCAAAACATTCTGTCAAAGGTGTGCCTTATCGTTATTGCATTGTTGGTAGCAATTAGATTGTGACACATTTTGTGTTTACTTCTAGCTAATGATTGTGTTTCTGATTCAAGTAATGTCATCAACTGTCATTATAGGAATATGTTTCATACCATTAATGTAAAACAAAAAAGTGATTAATATTATTGTTAACAATTAAATAAAAATAACATTCAGGAAATTGTGTTTAAAATTTAAAAGCACTAAACGTGTCATTTATTGATATGTAAACCATATGTTTTTGTCATTCTGTTTCGTGCATTTATTGATATATGTAAACCCATCTTTAGAATAAAACTATAAGCTTTTGTCATTCTGTTTCATGCATTTATTGATATGTAAACCCATCTATTAAAACAATATCCTTTTGTCATTCTGTTTCGTGCATTCTGATTAGTATATTTTGCCTTTTTTAATGCAGTTCCTATTTAAGGTGAAGATTTAATATCAACTCATGTTTTCTTTTCCTGTCAAATTGCTATTAAAATGTAGATTTATGTTTGCATATATCAAGTGACTTTAGTGAACTAAATACTGTTGTTACTTTGTCTTAAATGATGCAGTAAATATTGCTTTTATGCTGAATATTAGTAACATACAGATTGTTTTTCAAAAATAATTTACCATTTGTCTGTGGGAAAGTGCATATAAAAGATCCCTTGGTGCTTATCGAAAAGGGTAGCCTATGTGACAGCAGCAGGTTTCCTCTAAAAAGAAATGTGTCAAAATTATCATATGAATGATGTCCAATAGCCGCTGATAAGATAAAAATCAATGTGCTCTAGAGGCATTGTTAAATAAGAACAAACTTTAACTTTATTAACAAATGAACTTGCTACAAGCCTTTGCCAAGTGGTGGTATGAATGATGTAAATTATAATTTATATATAAGAAACCAAACAAATATGAAAGTTAAGATGACAAAAATAAAAACAAATGCATATAATGTCCCTTTTAAAAAATAAATAAACAGGTGTTTTGTTGACTAAATATATTTCATACAAGACGTAAAGTACAAGCAGGCAATGTGCCACAACAGGCAATGTGCCACAACGTAAGATCAAGGTCAGTTAAACAGCTGAAAGGCATTGTGAAACTGACGTAATGGTGCGATCTATATAATGTCATCTGTTGTAGTCCGATGTTTACAACATGATTTTCTTTATCATTTATACAATTTTTCCTTTTTAATACTTAATTTTTATTTAATAATGGAACAAAAGAAATACCTCCCACATCCTAATACAAATTTACCAAATTGTTTTCACTGAATGAAAATATTTCTTTTGTTCTCTGTTTATGTGGACCCAGTCCCTTTGGTTTCTTGTTATCTTGCATGAGCGCTTTCTAGCAGATTAAGCCAGGCGGTGGGCATTAGCATAATAAAGCTCTTTCAGACAGCAGGATTTAGATTGCACCCTGTGTTATTGCAGTCAATAGAATAGTTCTCCAGTGGAGTTGAACACAGAAAGTGACTGAAAGTGAAATGAGGTCAGTCCTATTAGTTTGTGTTCAGGGATTGGAGGCAGGCTTCATAAACTAGACATAGTGTTATATATTTATCCCAAAGGGAAGACATATCTCTTTTGAGATAAAACTCTGTGGGCTCAGTTGTGATTAATTGGCCTGCCAGTCTTGATTACGTATGACATAACTAATAGTATCTGTACCAGTAGCACAGAACTGGGACAGCTATTCATTATTTGTCAGTGATACACACTTAGAAGGAGAGCCATGCCTGCTGGAAACATATGTAAGCAATGTTAGTAATACCCAAATGATTTATTTTAGTCTCAAGGGCTTGGCTGCATGTTAAGGATTGAAAGTGCTGTCTGTTCAGAATCTGTGCTGTTGCTGTGATAAGGACCAGCAACCTGGCTCTCATGTAGTTTGGCCAGAGGCCAACATACTGACAAGTTTGGATAAGCAGTGAGGGATCCATTTACCAGTGTTTGACATTCCACCAAGCTGGCCCGCCAAACAAGCCTGAAGGTCACTCGTTCAGAGTTCACCAGACTCTGATAACTCCATTGTGTGAAGTGGCGGGCCACTCACTTGCTGTGGTCCTGGTGCACTATTTCCCAGTTACGGGGCTTTTCACACCAGTTTGGATGTCTGAGACATGTACATGGATGTATTCAACTCACTACTGTTTTGTTTGCTCTCATTAGGCTCACCGTAGACCAGTCCAAGGTAGCAACACACCTGCTCAACAGAGTAACCCAACAGTGAATCGACCATCAGCAGGAACACGTACCACTAAAACACGACAGACACACGCGACTGGAGGAAACACACTTACTGAACAACAGACACAAAAAGGTAATGTAATTTCTAAATCTTTTATCTTACTATTAAACAATATTGTAGATAATTTAGATTAGTCAAACGTTGTAATCATTGTTCTCCGCTTGAGAGGATTATTTTTGTTAACACTTAGTTTCAACTATATGTGTGGTGTTAGTGGGATTTGCCTGCAGCTGTTTTTGTTTTTAGTCTATATGTGTGTGTGTGATTTTTACTACAGAAATATTAATACAGTGAAACTTCTCTAATCCGGACACATATGGGACCGAGTAAAATGTCCAGTTTTCCAGGGTTATCCAGTTTTCAGTGGTTATAATGGACAGATTGGGACTAAATTGTTTTTCCGGATTACAGTGGGACTGGGTCCGGTTTAGAGAGGTAGTTTATAATGTTATTTCTTATTTGTGCTTCTTTTTTTTTACTAAAAATTCCCCCTATAAACAAGGTGAATTTGTACTATAATGTATAATTTTTAGTTAATCTCTTAGATTGGTCCCTAACCAACCAGTAAAATCCCACAACATCAAACTTTCTCCCCACCCTATGTCTTGGAACATAGATATGGCCAATGTCATAACAGGGGCCCAAAATGGGACTCTGCTATAACAGCTTGTTCTGAAGGTAGATGTTAAACTTTTTGACTTGACTATAATGTATATATTTTTAGTTTTTCCTGAATGTAACACTATTATTTATATACTTCAAAAAGTATTTCTAAAAAGTATTGCCTGAAAATATATATTATATTATTAATGGTATAAACTAAAAGTATTGCCTGGAAATATATATTAATGGTATAAACTGATTGAAAATATATATTAATGCTATAAACTGATTGATACTGTGTTTTGTACTTGTAGAGTATATTTGTAGCTCAAAGCCGTCATTAATTATATTTGTAGCTCAACGCCGTCATTAATTATATTTGTAGCTCAACGCCGTCATTAATTATATTTGTAGCTCAAAGCCGTCATTAATTAGTGTTGTGCATGGAAAGTGAACAAAAATGTTTTTTTTATTGAAGATTAGATGCAAAAGTATTCCTGTAAAATTTACAAATTTTGTATACATTGTTTAAAATAATTTGAGTAAACAATGGAAATGGTGAAAACTTGAGAAATAAATTTGTCATATTTTATTTAAGCAACATTTTGTCCTATGTATTGTTCTTTTCATTCATGTTACAAAGTTGAAACCTTTATACTTGGCTGATATACTTGATATGTTATCTGTCAGTGGGAGACATGCCAGCTGGGAAGCACATGGGTTAGTCACAAGCAGGTCAGGTACACAGGCCATCTAGCCTTATTGAATTGTGTAATGGATCCTGTAGCCGCCATTTTGACCTTTGTATTCCATTGTTAAACACTACCGTTGAGCTGCAGGATACCTGTAATCTGCACAATTGCCCACTGTTTGTGTCTTGATTTACTAACTTAATAATGTATGGTGTCATGCAACTCAAAAAAACATTGTGGTTATGTAAAGACTTGCTTCTTTTTTATTTAAACTGTTTTATTTTGACTACTAATGTTTTTAAAACCATAAATCCTATAGTAATTAGCATTACAAAAGATTTTATAAGTTCTACAGAAATACTTTATTCTACTGATAATTTTTCTGTTAAAATAAAAAAAAGTTTCTTCCTATCCCATGTTTGTTGATGATTTGTTTATATTTCTGGTGTAAACTGACACGAAGCAGCTATAAATGAGTTAAACTATTTATCATGTGCTGGCACTCCCGATAGGACTGGGAACTTGTTCTGTATTGATAGTGTTGATAGGACTATTCATTGCCTCAGGGAGGTGTTTTTAGCCATTCTTCAGGATACTGTATAAATCTCTCGGGTTTGCTGTAAACCATTTATAATTCTGTTGATATCATTTTAAATAATTACCCAAATTTTAGATTTATATAAAATTATTCTAGGCGAGTCAAATTTTGATATTACTCATGCAGTCTGAAAGGTTAACCTAAGACAAAACTGAAGGTCAATCATTAAACTATTTAAAGCTTTCCATATATATTACATTTAGGCATTGTATTTGTAATAACATTTTTATTTGTTTTAAATTAGCCTTTGGTTTCGTATAAACAGGAATGCAGACGTTAATAACCACTGATTTAAAAAATGTGCCTACAAAAGACTTTATTCTGATTATCAAAAAGAGTAGACTATGTGGTAGTCACAACTCACATGTTTCTTCTGAAGACCATAAAATTAATATGGTATGTTTGACACCTAATAGCTGCGTATAAAACATTGCTGGGGTGTCATTAATCAAACAAGCCTTTCCTTTTCCATGAATATCCCATTACGTTAGCCCTAGTGCAGAGCTTCATTAATTTATTGCCTTGGTAGAATGAATGACCTTTTCTTCTCCACATGGTCTAGTGGTTCAAGTGTGGTGACTAATCTTGGGTGCTGTAAAGCTGTTTACAATATAAATACACCATTTTTATTAGTGTTGTCTGCTGCAGCCTGTGTGGGTCTGGCCTGTGTTGCGCCTGCCAAGCCAGTCTTATCAGACTTATAAATATCTCTACACTATCTTTGTGTTTGATAGCTGGAAGAGTGGGCATGCAAATGTTGGCTGGTGCTTCAGGAATGCACAGTCTTTGTGTTTGATTGCTAAGAGAATGGGCATGCATGTCTCGGTTAGTGCTTTAAGCATTCCAGCTTGACATGGAGCCGATGGTGCTATCATTTTCACATTCTCATTTGGTGCACTGTTTTGTGTTCCTGTAAACAGGTTAATACTTATTCCATGGAAATAAAAGTTTTAATGAGCAATTTGTATCCAGCCATGTTTACTGAGGATGCTTCAAGCACTACATAGATCTGTGTTGTAAGGTATTGTAAGTAATCTATGGTCATCCTGAATATGTATTTGATTAGTTTTTAAAATATTTATTATGGCTATTGTGTATTTGACTTTGCTGTTCTGTTGTTTCAGTTACAGTTGCAGACAAAGTTACTTCATCCAGGAGCAGATCACAGACTTCTAGGGATCGGAAACGTAAATCTGATGTTGAAGCTCAAGATTGTCAACAATGTGTATCACCAAACAAACAACAGAAAGGAAGTGATGATCCGGAGTATACCGTCCCGCCAGAACCCCCAGATCCAGATGAAATTTCACCTGGTAAAGACACAGTGAAAGTTCAAGAAAAGGACAGTTCAAAAGAAAGTCGCTCAAAAGAAAAGGCAAAAACAAGGCGATCAAAAGATACCTCTAAAAATACTGCCAATATCATCACAGATAGTAAAATTGGAAATAATTCTGTGCACAAAGACAAACACAAGGAACCAAAAGCAAACTTAAAGGTCAGAGAACCCTCTACTAGAAAAAGAGTTTCCGAAAATTTAAAACCGAAAAGTGAGAAAAATAAGCCAGTGAGTGACTGTCTATCAAGAAAACCTACTGTGTCTGATATCCAAGTGAGTTCAGAAAATGAACCTAAGGAAGAAGAAAGTGGGGAAGTGACCCAAAAACCTTTAAAAACAGAGACAGACAGTACAGAGGAAGGGGATGATAATATGCACTTCAAAAAACAGATTCTGCTAAGTGGTGGAAATAATTCTGCTTGTTCGGGTGACAGTCAACCAACTTCTTTGACTAATATTGATGTGACACGTTCAATTACTGACCAAATCACAAAGGCTAAAGCCGAAAAACTTGCTTTGAACTGTGATGGAAAATCATCTGAATCTGAGGCAGCAGCTCACATATCAACATTTTTTAGTGACCAATCTGAAAAGAATGTGTCAAAACCTGAGGCATTAAGTCCTGAAAGACATCGTGATAATTTGGTACGAAGTCCGCAGACTCAAATAAACATTGGTATTATTCGCAGCAATACCCCTACACCAGGTACTGAGGACAGGTCATACTCGAGGGGAAGTGATGATAGATCTTTTTGTGGTTTTTATGATGAAAAGAAATCTAACTCACGACCAAGTTCTAGATTAGATGAAGTGAGGAGTGTAAAAAGTAGTCCAGCCTCAAGCCCACTAATTGTGGACAAGAATGAACCTGTTCACATTTACAGAGACCCAGAGTTAATGCGCAAAAACCCTGTACAGAGCAATGTGCAAAACATATTAGAACACCAACAAAAAACAATGAGTCAGTCATCATATCCCTCAGTGCACAATCCCATACCAACGGCACCTCCTACTGTTATTCCAACCACAGCTTCCATGAGCCACCCCATCTCCAGAACAATGTTGACACCACTCCCATACGCTCATTCCTTGCCCCCTTCAATGGGTTCCATTTCCCATCAGCTTTCGCTACCTCATGCTGGATATGCTTCTGATATTGCAGCTAGAGGATTAGTTGCACAACAACAGCAACAACAACAACTCGCACTACAACATCACTACCAAAATGCACAATTAATGCAGCAACTTTCTTATTCCCATCCTGGAAATCGACTTGCACAGTTGGAATTATTGTGGCAGCAGAAATTTCCAACAGTGCCCCTTCCACCTCCTTACCTTCTTGCAAAACAGCAAGATGGTCTGTTAGGGGATGTGTCACTGTTGAGAGAACGGGACATTATTGAGCGGGAACGTGCTGAACAGCGTGATAGACTTGTGGAAAGAGCCGAGTTGGAGAGGATAGAGAGAGAACATATTGAGAGAGAGAGAAGGGAACGAGATCGAAAAGAAAGGTTGGTTTTTTTTGTTTTGTTTTTAACTGAATTGGTATGGAATATTTTATCTATTAGCTGACTTTATTTATTTATATTATTTTATTGTTTCTTATCCAATATCATGTTGCTTTGATGTGCTTTTCACTGAATTTTATTAATCATTTTAATGCATTGCATGACAACATACTATATCTTGTATGTTGTACTTGATGCCAATGCTGTTCATTTCAAGAGTACAATTATAGTGTTTTATTCTACTTAAATCTAGCGTGATAAAATAGAAATGTCAAGACAATAATCTAAAAATATATATGCATAACTAATGAAAATATAAAAGGTATAGCTATAAAGTCAGACAGTCCAATTATGAAAAATAGTGTACTATTTTTATTACATTGTTCATGATAAATTGTTACATCAGGCATGCGTGTAATGTTTAGATCACAGCAGTAAGGTCAGTTTAATTTCCCCGTGGCAGAACAAACGGTTAACGTGTTAAAGAAAAACCTATACAGGCTGCCCACAGAACCATTAACTTTGCTTCGGTGGCATGGTTATAGACAATAAAAGTCTTTTTCTCCCACCTATCGTACTAAACAAATGGGATTGTCCCATTTCTTTACCTGAGTAATCACCATGTTATCCTCCAGTGGACACAGTAACAGGATGATTGGTCCTTATTAAACCATGAAAAGTACTGTTTTCCTGTTGAACAGATCATAAATTAGAGATAGACTTTATATGGTAGTATTATGTCATTGCTGTCCAATGAGGAACATGGTTAGGTGTGTGCTATTATGAAACAAAGCCCAGTGATATTAATTTATTTCTCAGTATGCTGTTAGGCTGTGTGACTGGCCTAAGTATAGTTTATTGCCAAGTCAGTTACAAAACATTATATAATGTTATGTATAATTGTCTTTCCTGATGCAACATATTTCATTGTCCCACCTGTCTTTGTACTAGTAATACTAGTAGTATGTGTTCAATCCCATTCCAATCATTGCTAGGGTGTGCACAAATAATCCAAAATAGCCATGACTATCGGTTTGAAAGTCCTTGACCTACACGTTTAAAATGGGAAAACATCTAGTTTGATATTGCTTTTATTTCACTAGTGTGGTTTTATTATACAAACTTGTAATATTTAGTGGTCTATTATTAACCACAGAGCATTCCTATGCTGCCAGCCACTGTATTGATTAACAGCAACCTTTGCACGTTCTCATGATACCGAGCTGTGATATAGGTACACGCTCAGAGCGCACATTAATATTCAATGAATACGTCCACCTCGTCATAATGGAGGTCAGGCAGTTGTAGGCAACCAGTCAGTAGTTTGCCCTACTGCTGTTTCACATTGTTCTTCAGAATTTTCTTTGTTTGGAATCATTAATCTTGGTAAGTAATAGTACTGAACTGATAGTTGGCAATGGTTAGTTCACTGCAGAGTGTTGGTCAAAATTCCAGTATTGCGTGATGTGTCTTGTGCCAATGTATTCTGTATTGCTGCATAGCGGCCATGTTGGTTTGTTAGTAGGTCAGGTTGCATTTCTGTCTGTGAAGTGGCGTCTTTCCAGGCGTTAATAAAACAGCTTTGAAAAGAGTTATGAACAGTACATTGACACTATCTTTTAAAGTTAATTAATGGAGATGATTATACAGAATAAATTTAGTTGGATGTTATTTTTATTAAATAATTTTGTTATTTTTTATTAATTGTCCTACTAAGTAAAAGAAAATATTTCCATTACAATTAGAAATTATAATTTATATTTAAAATATTAAATCCTTTATACTTTACCTTTATGGTGGATAGTTATGCAAGTTAAACTTTTTATACATATATTCAATAATTTGTAGTTTCATTGTGGTGTATCAAATGTTTGCACATGCAGTTTGTCCTTGTGTTAGTACAACAATAGGGAGCCAATGTTTTTATCCTGTTTATTGTGTAACAAATGCAATAAGTTTAAGCTGCTGCTTTGTTTACTGTTGTTACACAAACACTAATATTTGATGTGTTCTGTGAACTGTGTATTGAATAACCTTGACCATGCTGGCTGTTGAATGCTTGGTGTGGATAAACATGCTTGTTGGGGCTGTGTAACTCACATGTACTGCTGTAGATTGATTTTGAATGTCAAAAAATTGTTTGAATATTTTGTTCTTTATATTGTGTAGTCAATAATGGTAGTGTTTTAAACCTAAAATTATCAGATAGATGGCTGGTTGCTTGTCAGGTGACATATCTGTTGAAACGTAGAGATAACATCTAGATGTGCATGCATAATACATATTGTTTTCAAAAATCAATACATTGTATTGCAAATTTACTTATTGTAGATGTATTTAATAGTTTATCTTTCATGCAACTGAAATTTATTTCTAAACGTATATTTGTTATAATTGGTTCACACCCGCTCAGACACACACACATACACCCCCTCTCAGACACACACACACATAAATTCTTAACTGTTATTACAGAAGGTAATAATAAATAAAATTAATAAATGTTTTCTAACATAACATTGTTTTAAAACAAATACAGAAAAATGTATATATTAATTATTATGGGAACATTGCCAACTGTAATTTTTCAGTTGTTGTTGTATCAGTAATAAGTATTATTGTACATAATTGCTGAACTATATCTGAAAGAATTCTGTTCATACTGTAACAGGTTATACATAAGTTTGGTACATACCGTATTTGACCGGGAATAAGCCCATGCTCGTGAATAAGCCCACCCCATTTGTTACAACTTTAAAGAATTGAGTCCATATCCGTGAATAAGCTCAGTATAAAAAATTCATATATAAATAATAATGATTCAATAAATAATGAAATATATATACAAATAATGGGGGATTTAACCAGCTAACAAACTAACAATGGAGGTTATACATGCAGTGCTCAGTAGCATGATAATGTTTTCATATAATTAAGACAGTGTGTACCAGTATAAATAATAATAAAAAAAGATGTAGAACCAGATGATGCTGATTGATAAGATTTATTCCAGTGTTTTTGGAAAAGTGTTAGGTTGACTTATAATCAGGTCAGTAACGGTAGTCGTACGTATTCCGGATGTTTACTTCCTGGTTGTCTGTCCTTCATTTGCCTATAGGACGTTTCATGTTTACTAACACGTGACGTCACTTTCGCACATGTGCATTTCTCTGGCGGGCAAAGACACCAGCCAGACAAGCATAAACAATGGCTAATCAGTGGGAAATGACTACCGCTCATGTTCACTGTATCCAAAAATACCTTTAACATTGTTAATCTATACCTTGTTCATTGTTTTATTAAATACAATCAAACACTTTTTAATTCCTTACTTGTTTGTTTTATTAT
>JAUTWP010187028.1:0-17631 GCA_033042655.1 Cyathermia naticoides | reverse complement strand
ATTGGACGTCATTCATATGGTCATTTTGACACACATTTTTAGAAGGAAACCCGCTGCCGCCACACTAATGCGGCTACGTATGCATTTTTCGTGGGTTTTTTAATGAAATAACATTTTTGTTTTTGATAATAAACACGCACACACATACACATTAATACAACACATATATTACAAGCTATTGATCATATCTAAAAAATATATCTCGTTT
Organism: Cyathermia naticoides; assembly: GCA_033042655.1. Lineage (NCBI taxonomy): Eukaryota > Metazoa > Mollusca > Gastropoda > Neomphalida > Neomphalidae > Cyathermia > Cyathermia naticoides. The sequence continues at coordinate 17,423 of JAUTWP010187028.1, read as the reverse complement.
TGCATGTTTTGTTTTTCAATATACAGATGGAGAAACTGATTAAAACAACAATATCATTATTAATATATATATATTATTTGTTTCAGAATAATGAGCACAGCAGCAAATTACGTTGAAGAAAACGACTGTTTGATCTGTCATCAAACATTATCAGATGACAATCGATTGTGTTCCGATTGTATTATGGTTGCGTTGGATGAAGAATATAACCCCGATGATCCAGCATCATTCTCCGAAAGTGTGAGTGAAATGAAATTTACAGCTCCACACAGTGAATCGATTAATTACAAAGAAGCTTATACTAAAATGATTCAGAAGATAGCGGTTATGACGATGAAAAATATGAATGGGATTCATGTAAATGGTGAGTGTAACGTATGTAAGAAAGATTCATTGAACAATGACATTGTTTGTAAATGCTGTGCGAAGTGGTACGCGGACAATCGTGTCAAGAGAGCAATGGAGAAAGATAGTGAAGAAACTCATCCATGATAAGGACAAAGTTAGTAACTAGCCACGGTGAGACAGGAACTATTCCAATTTGAACTTTTTAAAATCATTTATAATCTAAAAGCAAAACGAATATAATGCTCACGTTAGTCTCTTACAGATCTTCACGATAAATAAAACAGTTGTGTAATAGTATTATATTTTAAATCAAGCTTATAAATAAGAAAGACAGTTGTACATCATATTCATTACAATAGAAAATTCTGAACAGGAAAGGTTACTTCAAGTTTATAATTACTAAAGACATTACAATGGAAGATCCTGAAAAGATACAGCCAATTTCTCGAACTGTTTCTAAAACTGAAAGTTGGAGATTCTTTGGACGGAGAGTTGCTAAAACAGAAACAGTGTTTTTTTCACAGATATTAGTTTTATACATTGTAATTATAACTTGTATCATCAATTTGTCACTGAACCGCGGTAATTCTAACTTGTGGACCGCGCTATTAAGTAGTTCTCTTGGTTATTTGCTTCCTAATCCAAAGATAAAATCCAAAATGCATATATAGATACAATTCTTTATCCAATGCAATCATAATACATTCGAAACACACGCGCACACATATGATCTTTTTTCAAACGAAAATATGTGTCAATAACATTTATTAACTGGCTCTATTTTGTTCAATTATAAGAATTATGTGGAGTTATTACTGAGTTAACTGTACAAATTAATATCATTATACACAGTTACTAACGAGATGTAACGATTTGGAAAGTATATAAGTTTAGTGTTTGACAAGCATTTACAGTAAAACACAATGGACGAGAACACGCAAAGTCAAAGCGGGACCAGTACATCTGGCAACGAGGAAAAATGTTTGATACATATTGAAAATACTCGCTATTTAACTGCGAAGACATGGAGAGGTGAAATGAAATTTCACATACGACAATACAAATGGTGTTCATCTGGAAACCTATTTCCAACCAGGCAGGGTATAGCACTCTCCATTTTACAGTGGGTGGAACTGACATCTTCAATTGAAAACGTTAACAAAACGATTAAAGAAGTGAAAGATGGGAAAGAGGTAAAACTTTTCATACACCTAGGGAGTAACATTTACGTTAGCGTTGATAGTCCATACTGGGTTGTGAACATTAGAAAGTGGTGGATACCCAAGGGTGATGAAACATTAAAACCTACGCGGAAAGGGATTGCGTTGAAGTTATCTGAATGGGAAAAACTGACGGAATTGTTTGATTCCATGGAAAGGTACGTCCCCGAAGTGACACGGACAGTGCCTTGTTCAATGAGAGATGACCATGCAAACCAAGAGTCTGCATTCAGATGTTTCAATTGTTTTCCCAATAATAATTCGTTGCTAGAATAATACTGTAATCGATAACAAGAGTACTTTTTTAAAAACATTAGTTTTATTTTACTTCAAACGCAAATAGTTTATCCAATCACTGTGGGTATATTTTAAAATATGAAATATAGAATATAAATCAATTGTTCGAGTGCAGACCTTAGAATGGAGAGGACGGAGAAGCATTGTTTCTATATGTGGAAGTACGTCCAACTGTCACCAGATCATCTGACGGAGCATACGTTGAGAGAATCGCGTTTGTGGTTCAAAGATAGAAACGAGTGCGTGTTTGATGCAAAGAGCAATTTCCAAGACGATATGAAACGAACAAAACGCGTGATATTGAAGAAAGTGTTAAACAAATACAACGTGGACGAGGTGGACTCTGCCAGTATGAAACAATACATCGAATCTCTTCTCACGTTGTGTTACAGTATGGAACTATCCAAAATCATCAAGAGGTTATCTAAGGAGCTGTGCTTTGGATGTATGTTTGACCAGGAAGCTGTCCACATCTGTTGCGAGAAAATGGACAAAGAAAAACTAGAACAGTACTATACCATGGCTTGGACCGAATTAGACGAACTCGATGTGATTCACAAATGGATAAAGATTTTACGTGACGATCCTTACACACAACATAGTGTACGCAGTGATGTGTTGTTTCTGTATCAGTGTCAAGACTATTTAAATATACATTTTAAGACAGCCAAGTGGATTGACAATTTGAAAACACAAGTTTTGAAATATGTACAACTAGAACGAATGTAACTCTTTAACTGAACTACATGTTATATTTTCTATTTAAGAATTATATATTGAATAAATTAATCAATTTATGATATACTGTTCTTTGTTATTTATGTATTTAGTTGGAAACTGTTTTGTTTTATATCATTTTGTATTATGTCCACCACCGAGGAACGGTCGGTGAACGCAGACCAAAAGAAAACGTTAGAACAGTTATATTTTAACCCTCGTACACCCGGGGCATTTTACGGTCCATCTAAATTTCATAAGTCTCTGACTAGACGAGGATTGTCTAATATTAAACTCAACAATGTAAAAGAGTTTTTAAGCAATCACGAGGCGTACAGTCTTCACAAACCGGTGAAACATAGATTTCGTCGTCTCAAAGTCAGAGTATATAGACGAGACGAGATGTTTGATGTCGATTTAGCTGATGTCTCTCGTTATACCAAGTGGAATGATGGCATACGCTATCTGCTCGTGGTTATTGATATACTATCTAGATATGCATGGGCCGTGACATTAACTAATAAAAAGCCCGATACCGTTTTGGACGGTTTTAAATCGATCCTAGAAGAGGGACGTGTCCCGAAGAAGGTTCGGGTGGATGGCGGATCTGAATTCAAAGGTGCTTTTAAAAAGTATGTAGAAAATCAAAATATAAAACTCATCATCACGCACAATGAAAATATTAAGAGCAATTATGTCGAAAGATTTAACAGAACTTTAAAATCTCTCTTGACAAGATTCATGACTCATAATAACACGAAGCGTTACATTGATAATTTGCAAGATCTGATTCACAATTACAACCACACTCAACACTCTTCCTTAGGTAAATGGGCTCCAGCAGATGTTAACATCAACAATGAGTTCAACGTATGGCATCATCTTTACATCAAACCTATGTTGGCTCGAGTGAAAGCAAAGATACCAGTACAACAGTTCCTATTTAATGTAGGTGATTTTGTTAGAATGTCATATCTTAGGAAACCATTCAGTAAGGAACTAGACTTGCGATGGACAGAAGAACTTTTTAAAATATCTTCGCGCATACGTCGACAGGGTATACCTATTTATCATCTGAAAGACTTTCACGATGAAATAATCAAAGGAAGTTTTTATGCCAACGAACTACAGAAAGTGAACAAAAATCAAGACGTGTTGTGGAAAGTAGAAAAAGTTCTCAAAAAGAAAAGAGAAGGTGGTAAATTATATTATCTCGTACGTTGGTTGGGTTGGCCATCCTCATTTGATTCCTACGTCGAAGAAAGTGAATTAAAAGACGTCTAAACATGGACAAGTATATCGTGTTTGGAAGTTCGGATTCAAAAACTTTGTATCCCAATAACACCCCTTATCAATTTCGAGTTAAACTCGCTCAGAGACTCACCTTTGAAGGCTTGTGGTTTGTTTCATTGTTAGAGTTGCATTTTGGGAAGATCGCATTAACGAGTTTAAACGAACACACCGTGGACATTATATGCAACTTGTGCGATATTTCTCTAGTCGGAGAAGGACTATCTCCCCTTTTAAGACGGATCGATTTGAGAGATGGTCCGAATTATCATTTTAATACATTGTGGAACATGCCAGTGACCGTCACTGATACATCTTTCATCGACATCTATATCAAGCCGAGTGCGAACGCTTCTCTCTCATTTCTAAAGGAAGATACTAAGGTGGTACTACTGCTCCGTCGCTATCCCTTTGTTGAGTAAACATGGAAAAAAAAATCTACGTACCTGACGTGAACAAATGGATACGTTTTTTTGAAGACAGACATCGTACAAATTTTAGAATGATACCAAAACGACAACGTGGAGGATCGTACAAACTCCCCATTATTTACGAACCCAATAAAGAGAAAGAAACAACACCTCCGGTTAAAATAGAAATGACGTCACAGACTCAAGATGTATTAGATCGCGCAGTCGCCGAACAGCAACGTACACGAGCTATAAAACGCAAAGCTGGAGATACAATCGTCAGAACTAAAAGGATACGGCGAGGAGGTAGGATCGAGAAAACGAAAGTTAGATTTGAAAACATATTTCAATAAAAACATGTCAGTGCTTACAAATAAAGATTTTACCGAGGCACTACCCAGCGAATTGGATTTATTTGAACTTCCACCGCATCAAACAAGTATATACCAACATTACTACGACAATGTGCGACCTATTTCTACTATAACTGATTCGAGTCCAGTAGAATTTCTCATTTCCAACGGTGGAAGTGACTACATCGATTTGAGACGAACCCGACTACACGTAAAAGTGAAAGTGCTACACGCTGATGGAACTAATTTGGATGATGAAGAACGCGTAGCACCCATCAACTTACTACTATCCAGTCTTTGGTCGCAGTTGCAAATATACCTTCAGAATCAATTAGTCAGCACAAACAATAGTTTATACGCTTACAAAGCATACATTCAAGCTCTCCTTTACAACGGAGAGGAGGCTAAAGGCACTCAATTACAATCTCAATTGTTTTACGCTGACGGTGGGTCATTCGATGCAGACATAGAGAGTACTGATACGCTAACTGGTATCAACAATGGGCTTATGACCAGAGGAATGTTTATTACAAAGAGCAAGTCTGTCACTTTAGAAGGACCACTGTACGAAGATATCTTTGACATGCGTCGTTGTTTAGTGAACAATGTAAATGTGGGGATTAAATTGTTTAGAAATAGTACTCCCTTCTGTCTCATGTCGGGGAAAGATGGTCAAGAATATAAGATTGAAATACAAGACGCATACTTGAAAGTATGTAAAATGAGAGTAAATAGTGCACTTATCCTAGCGCACAGTAAAATGTTTGAAAAGAGCAATGCACTTTACCCTTACGTGAGTAAAAACGTTACGTTGGGCAGCATTCCTTCTTCCCAAACTATGTACCAGTGGGATAATTTGTTTCATTCGCAATGTCCCACACGTGTGGTCGTGGCATTTGTAAAGGCAGGTGCTCTGACTGGATCGTATACGTTAAATCCATTCAACTTTCAAAGTTCTAACATTAAAAGTGTGGGTCTCTTTCTCGACGGGGTGTCAGTACCATCCCGTCCTCTCGAATCTGAAGATGTATCCACCTACGTGAATCTATTTGACGGTGTCAACACGTGGAGAGAAAGTACTGGTAACGGAATATCTCGACTGAAATTTGAACTCGGAAATGCACTGTACGTCTTTAATTTAGAACCCCTTTTTACAGATGGTACGTATTTAAACCTCCTTAAAAGTGGCAACGTCAGATTAGAAGTTCATTTCAAGTCGGCGCTTACGGAAACACTTAACGTGATCGTGTACAGCGAGAATCCGAGTTTACTGGAAGTGGATCAAACGAGAAACGTGTTTGTAAAGTAGACATGACTACGGACACTGGACAATTACTGTGTGCCATTCAATGCGACCCAGATATGAAATCTAGAATCGTCGGTGTATTTCCCTCGGACCAACTACCTAAAGAACCACCACTCCATACCTCTTGGGGTTTGATTGCCAATACGGATGACAGCGCAAGACCTGGATCTCATTGGATAGCATTTTATTTTAATAGTCAGAATAAGAAGGGTGAATTCTGGGACAGTCTAGGTCAGAAACCTAGTTACTATAATAAACATTTCGAACCATTTTTAAAGAGACATTGTAAAACTTACTCAATTAATACCCGACTAATACAAAGTCCAACGTCTAAGGTCTGCGGATTGTACTGCTTATATTATTTATTATTTAAATGTAAGACAAAGCGTAGTTTGTCAGAGCTTGTGACCCAGTTTGGAAACAACTTAATTGCAAATGATTTGTTTGTATATAGATTTATATCACATTATTTTAAATGTTGTACTCGAATGGCTGTTCCATGTATTCAACGAAATAAATCTTTGATGTAATATCTTTGTATTACTATTTAAATTAGATATTAATTTGATTCTGTGTTTTGATATATATTGTACATTGTGAGTAATAAATAGTTGTGAAAATACTTTGTTTAAAGTTTGGTTTTACTTAACGACGCCACTGGAGCGCATAGATTTTGATTTTTATCAGCGGTTAATGGACGTCATTCATGTGGTCATTCCGACACGTTTCTTTTAGAGGAAACCCGACGACGCCACATAGGCTATTCTTTCAGATAAGCAGCAAAGGATATGTTATATGGATCTTCCCACATACCATACCACTGGTTGGAATGGGAAATAGCCCAAACTGCAGATGGGTTCCCGTGTGAAGGATCGATCTTACGACCGACCGCTTCAAAGGCGGACACGCTACCGACTGAGCTTCATCCTGCTCCTGTCGTGTATGTATTTAATTAAATATTCCGATAGTGATAGCTCATTTACTTGTGAATCTCGAGAGCAGATGATCATGGCTCGATATGTAATAAGGAATTACGAATTTCTCAGGGACTTACTTCTAATGAATGACTATGAATTTACGTTACAAGAAATTATAGGTATGAACCGCGAGAAAATGTTATCTATGGTCGCTATAGTAAAACGTCTGCTCGATGGTCACATCCCCGTGACACGGGGTGAACAAAGACGATTTCTAACATCAAATCCTAATAATAATTACTTCTCTATATTGCGACGTTTTGCAAACCCGGATACATCAAATCCTACAAGAAAGCGACTATTAATCAGATCCACGCAGTTGATACCATTTATATTAAAACGAGAACACGTCAATGCAGTTCGACAAGAAGGTATTGTACGCGCTAGGCTCTTGGCTCGAGCGAGTGCTTAAATATGAATGTCATTAATTTGAGTCTCAGTTACCTATGTGACACTGTTACGACATGACTAATCTTCTAATAAACAATACCATTAGTTTAGAAAAGGCACCCTGTCTACTGCCTATACAAACTCCTACAACCATTTCTGTGATCGGTGGGTCGTCCAGTGGCAAGACTTACTTAACGAAACGTTTGTTAGAACAATCTAACGTTATGTTTGACAAGCCGCCCAATATGATCGTTTATTGCTACGCGGTGTGGCAGGATATGTATACCAAAATGCAACAGTCCCTCTCCAACATCCGGTTTCACGAAACGTTACCCAATTTAAACGAATTGCAAGAATGGTCATTGCAGTCTGACAAGCAATTGATATTAATACTGGATGATCTCATGATGGACGTATGCAAAAGCCATCTCATGTTAAACGTGTACACTACACTGTCACATCATTTGGGTATTACAGTGATTAACATACAACAATCCGCCTATCCCAAGGGTGAATGCAATAGAAGTATATCGTTAAATACGCACCTCTTTATTTTAATGTCAAACCCACGTTCGGCTCACGAGTATAAAATACTAGCCTCACAGATGTTTCCTGGTCAATCTAAATACTTTTGGGAATCTTATCGTGACGCTGTGGATGGTAAAAAATATGGGTACCTATTGGTGGACGCTTCTCCTTATACCGATCCTCAATACGGTCGAATGAGAACAGGGGTGTTCCCCAACGACCTTTGTACGGTGTATTTACCCAAAGATTGAAATCAATAAAAATACTCGACTGAGATCACATCAATTCATTTGCAACTTAACAGGACATGAGTAAAGAATATTCCTGGATCATCGTTGCATATGCATGTGGTGAAGAAGAGATCGTATTGTCACAGTGTCAACAGTGGTATAGTAGTAAACGCCAGTCTATTGATTCGCTTAAACGTGTATTACATCGTGGTGTTGACATACCAGATCGCTGGAGTGGACCCTACTATTACATTTTAACACGATCTGGTTATCATAACCATGACTGAACTAATACGAAAGAATCTGAGTTATTTGACGATGCTTAGTGTAGGTAATGTGAGACAGAGACATGCATTGTTGACTCACGCATCTGTTGAACAATTTAAATCTTTAATAGAACTGATTTACAATATTTTACGTGGAAATATACCAATATCAGAGAGTGATAAAAAACACTTGCGTCGCTACAGATCAGCCATTTACTCACTGACCAGCAAAGCTGTCAACAAAAAGCGTAAGAGTCAACTGATAAAATCACATCATTTCCTCTTACCTCTATATATAGAGGCACTTTTGAATTACTTAAAACACGATCAAAGTGAGGATCCTATACGCGATGAGCAAGGCAATGATATTAATAACGAGGGAGACCTATCAGAGACTTTTGAAGAACCAGACGGTGAATGAAAATACAATTAGTATACAACCCAAAACAGATTCATCTAATAGTAAAAATATGAAAGTACAGCCCATGAACGAAGCATACTACAATACCTTGGCGGATGAATCGGACTTAATAAAACAAAATCAGCAACCAGAAGAATATAAAAACTGTGTGAATTTAATAACAGAGTTGAATCCTCGTAAAACAATGTTTAAACATGATCAAATTGGTTTTGGTAAAGAAAACAAAAACGATATGTTCAAAGATCATACATTATATTTGAAACGCAGGGCCGCACACGGCCCACCTGGAAAAAATGCATTTAATAAAAAGAGATCTTTAAAGACTCTTGAACGTTTTTAATAAGTGTCCATCCATCCATTGGAAGATGTATGTATAAGTTAGTAACATTATTGTTCTTGAATAAATATTTACACAGTGTACAATGTTGTTTTGTATCAGATATCATTTTTATTTTATGTCAACACGTTGATTTTAAATGATACACATATCGTGTAAATTGTTTATTATTTAAAATGACAATGTCAAACTGTCATTATTGCAGCCATTTTGCTGGGGGGTTTTCTTTTTGTTTTTTGTTTTATGTTCAGTGTGCATACTATGAAACCACACTTGTATTGTGTCTTTCAATTATAACTATTCACAGAATCTTGTCATCAACAGAAACACATTTCAGTAAGCCTTCTTTTTTAGATTATTCACACAAACGTTTTGCATCATTGATCTGACGGTATCTATCGTTCTGTGGTCTGATAAGACTTCTTTGTTGAGCGCCTTCCATTGTTACCGTCATCAAAGTTGACAAAATATATCTGTTGAGAAAAATAGAATAATATTATTTAATAATAATAATAAATTAATAATAAATAACATGTCTGTCTCTGATTTAATATTCATCCTGAAGACTTTTATTCACAAAGTCAAATATTTATATTTTACAAACTACCATAAATTAAAGAATCTTACCCGTTTTCAAATCGAACTTCTATACATGGTAGTTCTATCACAGATGGTTGATTGTATCGTCAGATGTCTTATATCACTGTTTGCTATGCACATTATCAAATTAATTTACTAAAACTGGGAAAATACTTGAGAAATAAAAAAGAAGATATACCAAACGTTTTACAGTGGATTGTACCCATAGGGCTTTGATTCTATGCCATCGTCTAAAAGGTACCTCTTATCATCTAAAGGTGTTAGTGCAATTTTTGTCGTTTTGATAGTATATAGTTCATTGTGAAAAGATCTAATCTGATGATAAGAGGCTATTGTTTGTTTACGTTTAAAGAGACAGTCTTTGAACATCTCATGCCGAAGATGCTTACGGATAAATGTTTTCTGAATGCCCTTTGCTCTCAGTTCTTCCTTTGTTTCACCTGGATTTTTGTCTACTATATACGAATAATTTTTAGCACGAAGCCCTACAAATTCCATGATGATTTTACCACCCGCTTCATCCTTCATGACACCGAGTGCTTTGTGTCTTTCCATAGAATGGAGTGGGTGGTCTTTAGGATAGTTGGACGTGTCAAAGAGAGAGAGATTAGCGTGCATGAATTCATATGGGTCTCTGAGGGGTCTACCTACGGAAGCCGAGATTTGATATAATAAACTGTCAGTATCAGTCATCAGTACTTTCAAACAATTTCCGTATTCTTTTAGCATGACATTATAATGAAATTCGTACAAAATACGTTTAGCATGTTCCAAAATGGTGAAACCAACAGACACAGGTTGATTTAGGGAGACTGACACTTTTTCCATGTTGACAGCGACTAAATGTTCAGAAAAAATATTGATAGATTTAAAATTAGGTTTTGAAGTGTACCGTCGCAATCTATTTTCATCTGTAATTAGTTCTACATGTTGATACTTTCTTACATTTTGTAACTGCTTTCCGTAGACTGAATTCGACAATAATTTAAACAAATCTTTTGAGAAATCATCTGTGGCTTCTTTGCGCTTTTGTGTATTAAAATCAATGTATGGTTTCATCCATGTATCCTGAATAAATGTTAAGACTTTGTGAATTTTGACGAGTTTTAGACCCAATTGCATGTAGAACTGTAACGTGGAAAAATGAATGACATAGTTACTTTTATCTTTTAACGTGGAAAACAGTTTGGTTCCCGTAGATTTTTCCATTTTGATTCCCATTTCTTTGAGAAGATGTTTGTGATAGGGAGAGAACTGATCATAGGGTATGCTCTCTTTTGTCGGTGCAACGGGTAGGGTTTGATGAAGATGATGCAACTCGCGTGGATATTCTAAATCACAGTCTAGAATATATCCCGAGTTTCCGTCAATATCAACATGGAGCCAGTCAATATTAATTATGTCTTCTTCAGAAACCCATTTAAAATCCCCTAAGGGAAGTAATAATGACATGGCTGACCCATATAAGTTATTGACATCAAAATATAATAATGTTGACTCGGGTTGTTTGGGATCAAAATTGGTCATGTGTCTGTTGTTGGCTTGGGAGTGTCTGTGATTGATGGATGCCACACCACCTCGGATACCCCGTTCGATAAAATTATACTTGTCGGGGTCCGTCAATAAATCTAAAGATACATCTGTCATTTTCAGACAAGCGTCCATAGCCATTCCTGGGAGTGTGTAGTACTGTAGGGGATCTAAATCGTAATATTTCAAACACATGTCACGGAACGCTTCCATGACGTCCGTTAAGATTAATGTGTCTACGGATACGTAAAGCTCCATGAATTCTCGGACAGATTGACAATGAAATGTGTCCCATATCCCATGTGCAAAGAGATAATCTTCTTCAGACACTGTCTCTTCTGTTAAAGAGGAATAAAACTCATCCCGACTGGGGAAGTCAGTTTGTCGTAGTTTCTCAAAACTGTCTACATATTCATAAAAATAGGGAAGTTTGCGGGTGAGCAAGTCTACGTGATTAGAAAAATTACCACGTAGATATTTGAATTGATCTTGACCTTTACTTCTCAAATTGTTAGCCAATGTTTGCAAGTTGGTATTTAGAAATTTATAACTGTCTAAAAACCGAAGGTTATCAATTTCAAACATGAGAAAGTGTTCCGAATTGTGGGGTATACATTTAAGTTGGCTTCCGGCAAACAATTCGGCCGCTTGCAATATCAAGTGGTTGTCATATCGAGATGCGTTGTGACAAACCACTGGAACAAATTTACACTCTTGATAATTAACATTACAATATGAATGACATACTCCCCTGAATTCACCTGTGAGATGGTCATGGTCTACATGTCTGTCCGATTCGAGTTCGTCTCCACACAAATAACATACAGTCGTACAATTGATGACTTGTTTATCACACGGTGTTAAATGCATGGGGATAGGATCATTTAAGATGTCACTGATCTCCTGATAATCTGCTAAAATGTTCTCCATGAAATGATGGGCTGCATGTTCCCCACTAAACTTCTTTAACTCGAACGAATGAAGATCAGGGTTCCGACAGACAATTTGATAAGAGTAACCACATGGAATATGATGTTGAATGCGTTTTGTGTGGTGGCCAATAGTATTGTCTTCCTCTAAAGGAGACAAGATACATTCAAAGTCGGCATACACGACAAATGACACTCTAATGGTTTTAGACATGTGACCTAATCCAAATTGTCTTGTTGCCTTGTCAGGTTCGGGCATTTTTATTCTCTGCGCTTTGTAATAACAATAGGGCTTGTGATTCGAGAGACAACGTTCCGAACTGAATGTCCACAGACACTTACGACATATGTAATTAGAATGATGATCCCCAGGTCTCCGCACTAATGCAACCAGTGACGTCACCAAGACGTAATGAGACGTCTGTTCCGAATTTATAAATAAAAGGTCGACGTGACGATCTGAAGAAACCTGTGGCACATTGTCACTGATTTTTAGGGGGAATATTACATTTTCTTCATCGTCCTTTTTTACTTTTTGACTGAATCCATAGACATTAATACTGAGATTATTAATTTTTTCAAATTTACCTATATCTTTTAAAGCCATGGGAAATTTAAATCCTTCTAAGTGCAATTCAGATACGTACTGTATGTAATCATCTGGGAGATCTTTATGAGACGTAAATGAAGGGTATAAATGAGCCAAAATAGCATAGATGAAACATTTATGATCGTTTATATTTCTAATGTTAAGAAGACTTTTCTTTTTCCGTAACTCGAATGGTAATGGAAGATAAGAACTGCCTCTGAAAGGTTGAAACTTTGTTACTGTCAATTTCACATATAAGACCTCTTCGAAATCTAAACCCGACGAGACTCCTTCAAAATTGTCCATGTCAATCATTATTTTATGTACAGCCTGCGCATAAGCCATCTCCAAATCATCAGCTGCAGTAGCTGGTGTCATTTTAGTCCTAAAATAAGTTTCGGTGAATGTTTTTTCACCATTGGGTTCTATTTTACTAAAGCTAAATTGAGCACATATAGCCCACTTGATAGACTGTTTTGATTCTATTTCAGTTTCCAAATGTTGAATTATCTCAGACTGAATTTTCATCAAGTAAAACATGGGATCGTCTCCATCTTGACCGCGAGGAACAAAATCAAACTCCCGTACCTGTCCTTTAATGGCTTGTCGAGAACAATTATTTAGTTGTCTATCGGACCTCTTAGATGGTGGGTCCCCACCGCTACCGCCATCACCACCACCACCTTGTTGAGCGGGACGTTTCAGATTCTTATGTGTTGTGAATGCTTTGGCAGATGGAACTTGTTTTGTTTTTTGACATGTGAAATATTGAGATTGATGGGAAGAGGTAGAAGCTTGAATATCAAAGGCTTTACAAGTAGAAATATGTTTTCTGTAATGGTCAAGGGATGATAGAACCAAACTACAGGTCTGACACGTCAAACTATTTCTGTCGTTTAAATGATATGTTTTCACGTGTACCTTTAAATAATCTTTACGTTTAAAAGTTTTTAGACATTGATCACAAGAAAATCTCTGTTCTAAAGGTCCACAGTTGGACTGATGTCTGAGTAATGATCGTTTTGATCCATAAGTCTTATAACAAAACTGACATATGTAGACTGGGGTCGTGAAAGAATTTTGAGACATGTTTTTAATAATATGTATTAGCAAACAGTGAGATTTGTTTTCTGCTGAAATAAACAACAACAATTTTATAAATAAAGGAATATAATTTGTTGATATCTAATGCTAAAGTACTGTGATAACTAACATTAAAACGTAAACAAAAAGTTTAATCCATACATATCTGAAACATAGTATTATATGTTTTGTTAAAGTCAAAATACTACGTCTATTATAAATACTGTGCTGAGTGCTATCCTGTCTTTCGGAAAGTACATATACAATACACCTGGATGTTTATCCATGTGCCGTTGGCGGGTTTCCTCTAAAAGAAACGTGTCGAAATGACCACATGAATGACGTCCATTAACCGCTGATAAAAATCAAAATCTATGCGCTCCAGTGGCGTCGTTAAATAAAACAATAATTTTTAGTAAAAACGATCTTACCTGATAAACAAAAAGAATATTAACCGAAGTGTAGATAAGATCAGTCATTCAAACAATGAGTCAACTTTGTCTGCTCCTCGTGCTAATATATATATAAAAAACCTGCACGTAGTGACAATTATCGTAACAGTCCGAAACAATGCTTAATTTGATGTAATTTAGATAATGAAGTAAAATATACACCACTGACCAACTGATTAAGAATTTCTAATTATACTAATAGGTCAGTGTATTAATTACTGAATGTACTTTTACTAGACTAACACAATCCAACATTATGTTATAGTGATTGTGTTACAGTGTGCGTGTTTATTATCAAAAAACAAAAAATGTTATTTCATTAAAAAAAACCCACGAAAAATGCATACTGTTAGCATTACGAATCATTTATCACTTTATTTAAATTCTCTTACCTTATATTCAATGTAAAATAAATTAAATGTGCAAGTTAATACAGCAAATCAGTCCTTCAACACTTTCTACGTCGTCGGTGTTATTTAGTAGTTTATTTGGTACTAGCCTTCCAAACATATTGTTGACCGTTTCACACGTGTTGAACATTCCATTGTTCGTTTCCCTTCACTGATATTTACATACTCGTCGCTACGAAGCCGTTCATAAAAATTATTAATAAAAACAATTTAACAAAATAAATGGCTGCTAAAAAAGAAGATGTTCAGAAAATAAAAACATTTTTAAAAAGGCCCCCCCCCACACACACACCACAAACCCTTCCCCTAGCATTGTCAAGTAAAATCATATCACATAATTATGTGACAAACTATTACAGGTGCTTAATAAATTGCAAATACAGGTACTATTACATTGCATGGAATATGATATTCACTGGCACTGATTTAACATTAATGTGTTTTTTATTTAAGTACAAAGAAATGTTTTTAAAACCTAATCAATGTATCTAATACATATATATTTTTGGAGCAGGATGTAGCTCAGTCGATCCTTCTCGGTGGACCCATCTTCAGTTTGGGCTATTTTCCGTTCCGACCAGTGCTCCACAACTGCTTCAACAAAGGCCGTGGTATGTACTGTTCTGTCTATGGAAAAGTGCATATAACATATCCTTTGCTGCTTATCGAAAAGAGTAGTCGATGCGGTGGCGGCGGGTTTCCCCGAAAAATGTGTCAAAATGACCATATGAATGACGTCCAATAACCGCTGATAAGATAAAAAATCAATGTGTTCCAGTGCTGCTTCGTCGTTCATAAAATTACGATTCATAAAATCTTCAAACGTATGCGTACAATAAATTAATGTTAATTATGCTACTGGTATAGTCGAGAATGACAATTAGATCACACACCCATCTACGGCTGCTTCGTATATTTGGATAAAATCTTCAAAAGTATGCGTACAATAAATTAATGACAATTATCACTCACCGCGGAAACACCGCGGTTAATGAGTTAATTGAGTTCCAATCCAAAGGTCACCGGTGCTCGCGCCGTCGACGGTGCGTGTACTTATCAATTTCTATCTACTGTCCACTGAGAAGGATCGATCCGATGACGACCGCTCCAAAGGTTTGCACGCTACCGACCGAGCTACATCCCGCTCCCTTTATGTTTATACAAATATTATTCTTCCTATTTATATCATCCCCTAATTTAGGTCCCATTTTCTCAAAAGGTGGAAAGTGCAAGCACTTTTTTATGGATTTAGGCCAGCATATATTTTAACATAATTTGGACGAGGTGAATCCAAACAGGCATGCTGGCCTTCTGGCAAATATGGTTTAATGGGTCAAAATGTCCGCCAATGGTCACAAAACATTATAAAATTGCCACCCAATTGTTATTAGCATCATTATTTGGTTTTATAAACACCAGCCAGTGTTAACATAAGTGTAAGTGTGCTACTGAAATAACCTGAACAACATAGTGGTGTATGAGAGATGATAAACCAAGATGGCCGCCGGTAATCATGTTTCATATTCCCAAAAGGTGCAATGTGCCAGTAATGTTATGGTTTAGACCAGCATTGTCTAATTGTTTTGCATAATGTACGGGGGCCGAATCCAAAAACACATGCTGGTCTTCTGACAAATTACGTTTAATGGGACAAAATTGTCAAAAACTAAATGTTCGTCAATTATTAATAAAACAATATACAATGTAGTCTGAGTATCCAAATATTGTTAACGGTATAATATTATTTTGTGTTAACGTATACTACAAAACTAGTTACGCATGTGAGATGATAAGCCACGATAGCTGCCGATTTATAAGTCAGCCTAATATTGAGGACATTTAATTTGCCAACACATAGTCCATTTGGGTACGATGTTAATACTAAACGTTTTTACATTCGATATATTATAGCAAACACGATGAAAATAATCATTCTACATGATTAACGAATTCATACAAGGAAAAATTGAAAAAAAGAATCAAGACGGTTTCGAAGTGCTAAGTATGTTTTAATTGGGGAACATTCATGCAACTTGAAATAGGCCTAATATGTTTGTCATATCTAGATAGATATGTACATGTATGACAATCATGCCTTCTTACATTTGTATTTCAACGGCGGTGACAGGACATTACCTCAAGAAAAGATAAAGGAATTGGATCATTTTGTATTAAAACAAGCGTGCGTTGGTCATCTACAATGGTTCATAATATTATGATTGATGACAGTGTTGAGATATCTGGAATGGGGATGTGAACTTGCATCCATACTGATAACGGTTTTTGATTATCAGACAAAATCTGTATACATGTATGTATGCATGTTTGCCAGAAACGAAGTTTCCATTTAGATCCACGGCTGTATTTGGATACTAATCCAGTTCCAGCGGAAACCAAGATGCTGGGCTTTATTTTTGACAGAAAATTAAGTTTTATCCCTCACTTGAAATATGTAAAAAAGGGATTAAACACTAAATATTTCAAAAGTTGTAGGATGTACTGAATGGGGAGGAGACCTAAATGTTTTGCTCCGTCTTTATAAAGCCTGTTTTGGTGGTTTTATCACATCACCTGTTGAGAGCTTGTATGCCGATGCACACGAACCTCGTTTGGATGCTAGACGTACTAAGTTATCTCTTCTAAGCTGAACTATTTACCAAAATATCCTACCCATAACCTGGTGTTTGATGAACGATATATGAAGTTGTTTGATGTGAAGTGTCACGGTGACTTGTCTCAC
>JAUTWP010186917.1:0-17114 GCA_033042655.1 Cyathermia naticoides | reverse complement strand
TACATTTCAAGAGGAACAATCGGTTCAGTAGGGGGTTGATCAGAAGATGCAACATTCTCAAAAGGATCAACTAAAAACACAGGAGAAAAAATGGTTCTTAGACCAAGATGAACACAAGCAAATGTATTCATTAATCCATTACAATTAAGTAGATTAAAATCTCCAGAAGCAATAGAAAATTTATTTGCTAATCAATTCGAAATGGTTAAAAATGACCTTTCAAGATTCTACGCTAGATCGTTATACCAAGACGGTAGTGGTATTATAGGTAGCTATGACGCAAAACACTCTACTACAGATTTAACTAAAGGTATCCTTTACATAGGATCAGATATAGTTAAATTCAAAGTTGGTGATATCGTAACATTACCAAAAAGCACAGCTACAGCTCCAGTAGGAACTAACACATCAGTTGATGCATTTGATGATACTAAGAAAACACATGAAAATTCTGCAAGATGAATATCAGAGTCAACAAAAATGGCTGATCCAAAAGATTTCATCAACGGTAAGATAGATATGATAGATCTAGACAACGGTTTATTAACATTAGTTGACGAATTCCAATTTACAGTTAAAGGTTTAACTGGTATAGAAGATACAACAGGTAAAATGCACATCTACGCAAGAGGAACAGTTAATAACGCAATTCACGGTCTTGGTTACATTGTTGGTGACAAAGGATACTTCGGTATTGGTGAAGATAAATGAGGTGAAGGTGCAGGTAAAAGAACTCCTTACTTAAACTCATACGTTAAAACAATAAACAAAGGTGGTACATCAAGAGGTTACATTGAAGAAAATGACTTCTTAAAAATGTTAGAAAGAATGGAGTATATGAATGACGATAATGAAATCGGAACAATCATAACTTCAGAATCAATGAGAAGATCAATTGCTTCTTATTCACAAGGTGTTACAACTGGTCTTGTTAGACTAGTTAGAAATGCAAACCAATCAGCAGCAAACGATCAAAGATCACTTGGTGGATATCAAGGTGTTGATATTAATGGTGAAGCAGTTCAAACAGATAGAATGGCTCCGAAAAATGAAGTTAACTTCTTAGCTCTTGACTCATTCGACTTCGCAGTAGAACACGAATTAAAATTCGAAAACTACGGTGGAAATTCTATTTGAAAACAAATTCTTGAGACTAATGGTGAAAGAACAGTTTCTTATGCAGCTAATATGTATGCAGCTAGAGACTTCTTCTCAAAAGCTCCTCAAAAGAATGGTAAGATAATAGTTGAAAATCCAGGTAGAGTTGCGGCTAAACTTGGAACACTAGAAGCTGTTTCAGCATTAGGTGATAAATAATCATATTTAACCAATAAAAGATGACCCTTGTGGGTTGTTTTTTTTGTATAATTTAAATATGAAAAATAAAATAGAAAAATTTGAATCAGTTAACAAACATTTAAGATATATAAAAAACGAAAAACTTAACAGCGAATTATCGAAAGCGTCTAAAACATGGAAGTTGTTTTACAATGGAGCTAGAAAAAAATTCGAAGTTCATGATATTTCATTAAGAAGAGTTGAAGGGATAAGTTCGCTTATCCTAGTTGAGCCTCTTGCTTGAAGGAAATCATCTCAAGATGCGTTGAAATACAATACTAAAAATTATGACATATTACAAGATTATGATATGTATGATAAGGTAAGAGAAAACTCAAGTAACATCATGAGTAAAATGGCGACTCAAAGTAGAGTAAATAAATTTAACGATGCAATCATGGGTAACGAGTGAACAGACACAGAAAAGGAGACTGAATATGCAATTTAAAAATAAAACTAGTTGAGGAGAAGTTAAAGATAGATTAGAGTTTGCGTGTTCAACCGAACTTGATAATCAAACTTTTGCAATGTTGGCTAACTCTGCTATGTCAGAACTTAATGAAATAGCTTTTATAACAGATTCTAGCAAGAGGTTTAGAGGTAATGATATATTAATATCTGATCCAGTTAAAGAAATTGTTATAGAACCTTCTGGAAAGCATGCAGGTATTTTAGAGAAAACTATAAAACTTGATTTCAAATACGTTGTAGGATACAACAAAATAGATTTAGAATACACTTTCTCGGATTCAACTAATAGGCCAGAAATGATGAATGTATATATTGAGGAAATAGGGAATCACTCTACTACTTCTGATAAAGTTACTATAAAGTGATCAGACTATAAAAGATTCAAAGGAAAAATTCACATAAGAATAATAGGTTCAGTTTTAAGAACTAATAGCAAACTAGTTAGAAGTGTAAAAGAATGTGCTATTGAGTTCCCTAGCAATATATCATCACTTATAAAAGTTGAATTAACAACAAGTAACGATACAGTGCTAAAAGCAAGCCCTGACGCAATAAATTCTTTCACAGATGATAATTATAGCGGAAACAAGAAAACGCTCCCTATATACTACGTATATGGAAATTACATACATGTCCTATACTCAGATCACTTTAATAAGTCTCCGAAAAGCATAAATGTGTATTATGCAAGGAGAATGAACAAGATAAATCATACGGACGACTTTTCTACAGTTTATGTTGAATTTGAAAATAACTTCGAAAATGTGCTTACAACTCTAATGCATCACAAGATATTAGAGAATAGAAACGGAGTTGAAGACGAAGAGACTATAGCTAAATACAAAAGGTATCAAACACTTAAAAGAGAATACATTGCATCTGCATTACCTAAAAGAAAGAATTACACTAGACGTGGAATAAGAACAAGGAGATAACATATGGATCAATCGCAAAAGAGGATCATAAAACGTAATAGAGAATTAAAAACTGAGAAGTTTTTAGGTTTAGTTACGACGTTAGATAAGCAGTTGCCTCTTGGCGCTATGGTTGAAGCTAACAACGTTGTAGAGGATATAGATGGAACAATTAGAAAGCGTGAAGGTTTCAAGGTTTTGGAATCAACTAAAAAAGGTGATAAGTTTGAAATGATAGGTGAAACAAGCATCAAGTCATTTGCAACTAAAGGATTCAATCCTATAACTGAGGATCACGTAACAAAAACTACAATAATAGAAAAAGATAATGAAAGAAAAAAAGCTAGCGACAATATTAAAATAAAAATAAATTCAAAGAAATTAATTAAAACTATTTATATAAAACAAAAAAACAATGAAGATCACTTGGAAGATGTAATAACAGATGTGTCATTCATACACAACTCAAAAGGTAATTACGAACATTACAAAAATAATAAACTACAAAAAGATGTTGTTAATTTTTATGAAAACTATTCAGATAATGGAATTGAATTACTTGCAATATTAGGAACAACAAAAAGATATATGAAACAAGTTTATGTATATTGTAAAATGATCGATGACGAAAATGTTAACAACTTAGTTTTTGAACACGACAGTTTTGAATCTTTTTATCTCCCTGAAACAGAATACATAATAATGAAAAACACCCAAAGTATTTTCGTCGATGATTTTTTATACGCACCTAAATTAAAAAAACTTTCTGTAAAAGAAATTGGAGGGCGTGGATTAAAAAATATTCACCTTCCTGTATTGGAGAATGTTGGTGACGAATTGTTTCATTCATCAAATTTAGATAGTATAAATCTTCCAGAAGTTATAACTATAGGTAAAAGAGCATTTAAAAACTCTAGTTCTAGTTATATAAATTTGCCTAAAGTTATTTCTATAGGTGAGGAAGCTTTCGAGGCCGCTAAATTAACTTCACTTACATTCCCTAAAGTTACATCTATAGGAGCTGATGCGTTCCATATGTCTAGAGTAAGAGAAATAGACATGCCTCTATTAACTGAAATAAAAGTTGGAAAAGAAATATTATCACGAACAATAGGAACATCAGGAACTGTTGTAATTAATTTACCTTCACTTAAATCGATAGAAGAAAAAATGATATATGATGAAAACATAACGTCTCTAACTATACTTAGTGCAAACGAGATAGGTAAAAAAGCTTTTTGACAAGCTAAACTTACATCACTTAAAATGCCTAAAGTAAAAATTATAGGTGATTCAGCTTTCAGTTGGGCTGAACTTACATCTCTATCACTGCCTGAAGTAGAGCATATAGGTGTTGTAGCTTTCAATAGTTCAAAACTTACATCTCTATCACTGCCTAAAATAGAATATATAGGTGAAAGAACTTTCGAACACGCTGAACTTACATCTCTATCATTGCCTAAAGTAAAACGCATAGATGATTCAGCTTTTTGAAACTCTGAACTAACATCACTTACATTGCCAGAGGTTACACACATAGATAAAGCAGCTTTTGGATGTTCAAAACTTACATCTCTATCACTGCCTAAAGTAGAATATATAGGTGATACAGCTTTCGATTTATCTAAACTTACATCACTTACATTGCAAGAAGTTGCTTATATAGGTGAAAAAGCTTTTTTGAACTCTGCACTTACATCTCTTAAATTGCCAGAGGTTACACACATAGATAAATCAGCTTTCGAATTAGCTAAACTTACATCTCTATCATTGCCTAAAGTAAAACGCATAGATGATTCAGCTTTTGATGGATCAGAACTTACATCTCTTACATTACCAAAAGTAGAATATATAGGAAATGATGTTTTCGATAATGCTAAGCTTACATCTCTAACGTTGCATAAAGTAAAACATATAGGTGATTTTGCTTTTATGAAATCAGAGATTACATCTCTATCATTACCTAAAGTTACAACTATAGGACGAGAAGCTTTCAATAGTTCAAAACTTACATCTCTTAAATTGCCAGAAGTTACACTTGTTGGAGAAGCTGCATTCCAACAATCAAGACTTAAACACCTTTCAATGCAGAATGTTAAAATTGTAAAATGAGGAGCTTTTTCAGAGTCTAAACTTACATCTATATCATTACCTAAAATAGAGGAAATTGAAAGAAACGCTTTTCAAAATGCTGTATTAAGTGATGTAAATGGAATAAAAAATGTAAGAAAAATAGGTAATTCAATTTTCGATTCTGTATCATCTAAAGAAATTGTATTAAACAATTTAGAGGAAATGCCAATTCAACCATGACTTGGTTTAACTTACATAACAAAATTAGAATTAAACTCAGCTACAAAAGTTGCGTGACAATTCGGTAGAGGTTCATTAGAAGATTTGTCTCTTAATTCAATTAAAGTGATAGAGAGTGGTTTGTTCAATAAGTGTGTTCTTAAAAAACTTAGTTTGAATTCAGTTGAAGAAATAAAAGAAGAAGCTTTCAGAAGTTCTAAACTAGACGGAGATCTTATACTTCCTGAAGTAACTAAGATAGGTAGGAACGCATTCGGTTCAACAAAAATAGATACACTTTCATTAAACAAAATGATAATTGTAGAAAGTTCGTCATTTGAATATGTAAAAATAAAACATTTAGATTTACCAAATTGTAAAATTGTAAGAGGTTCGGCATTCGAATATTGCGAACTATCTTCTATATCACTTCCTAAAGTTGTAAGAATAGATCCTCATGCTTTTTTTAACTCGAAGATAACAAATATATCTTTACCTAAATGTAGGGAAATAGGAAATAATGCATTCTTAGAATCAGTTCCTGTTGTTATATCTTTACCTGAATACGTTGGTAGATGTGGATTTTTAGAATACGTTGATTTGAGTAAGTTAGAAACATTAGAGATCGGAAAAACAAAACTATTCGCATCACAAAGAATTATTTTAAAAAATTCTCCAATCAAGAAATTAGATGTAAGTAGCGCTTTATACATTTTAGACGGAACATTTAAATCTATAATAAATGATGTTTCAACAACTGTTTCAATTAGAAGTGAATTCAACTCAGACTCTGAAAAAGATAGAATATTCGGAACTGGAAATTGAGATAAAATAACTTTCAACATAATAAAAGAAAGGAAGGCATAACATATGGCTGTAAAATATTTATTAAAAAGCGGAATACACACTGAAATTTACTTAACAAGAAAAGATGGTAGCGAAATAAAAGTTTTAAGTGGAGGTGTAATAAAATATGAAAAAGAAATTGATATACCAAAAGTAAAAGATAATAATTTTGAATATATAAGGATAAGAAAATACGTTATAGAAAACAATAAAAAAAGGTATTTGTATTCAATTGATAGTGAAGTTAAAAAATATGAGTGAGTTTATAAATATGGTTCTGAAGATATAAGAAAATTTATAAAGGGGTTCGATGACGGAATTGTATCAGAAGATTCACCTATAAATTTAGATTATAGAATAGTGATTAATAAAGGTCATCTATCATTTAAGTTCAAAACAAAAGTTGAGCTTTGCGATCTTAACGGAGATAAATATTCAACTACAGATTTCAATGAAATTACTTTATTAGAAAATTACAATGGAATACCTTCTATAGATGTAGCAGTTATAAATAACTGTATGATAATAACTACAGGTCGTGAAATATTCGTAGTTAAAATATTTGAAGATTTATCAAATAAAAAAGGAACTGCAATAACTATAGAGCCGTTATATTCTCACGCAAAAATGATATCAACAACTGAAGCTGTAAATCTTGGATATAATATAGCATCAATGAATCCAAAGTCATATGTAGAAAATAAATTCAACAACGGATCAAAAAATATGATATCAGGTATTTTATTTGACGATCTATCTTTCGATGTAAATAAAAAGTTATCCGGACACATTGTAGTAGATCTAATAAACGATTATAAGGATTTAAGTTTATGAACTTTCTCTATAGTAGTTAAAACTTATGATAAAGATGGTAAATTACAGGATACAAAAGACGTTCACGATAAAGATCTTAATATAACCGTTAAACAAGAAGTTGATAGTGTAAAGTTCAAAATTGATAATTACTTACCTATCGGCGAATATCAAATACATGCAACTGGTAAAAAGGCTAACGAAAAAGATATAGAAAAGCTATTCGTTTTAAATGTTACTAGAAGTAGTGAATTGTCAATCAAACATAAAAATTATGAATTGTATAACGAAATGAGTAAATGTAAGGGAGTTAAATCTATGTTCGGTAAATTAGTTCTATATGGAAATGGAACTAAACAAATATATCCATCTAATATAAACGATATATTCTACTTCTCTGCAAGCAATATAGCTATAGCTGATGTATACAACAAATCAGAAGAAGTTCTTAGCATAATGCCTTATAAAGATTACAACTTAATATTTACTAAATCTACAATAATGTCAATGCAAGGACGTGGAGACGTTGCTGCTAACATGCCATTTAAAATACTTCCGCTAGATGGTGAAGTTGGAATCACTAATAAAGATGCGATAACTAAGATAGAGAATACAATAGCGTTCGTATCTAATAATGGTATTTATGTAATAGATCAAATTACAGTTTCTGAACACAGGATGTCTTTAGTTAATGTATCTGCAATAGTTGGTGATTTAGCATCTCCAGTTAAATTGAGTGCCAATGGAGAAGAGGATGTTTATAGGGATGTGTTCGCTATAAACTCAGAACAAAGGATTGTATTTATGTATCCATCTAAGAATCTAACACTTGTATATGACTATTCATCAGGATTAAAGAAAGCAAAATGATTTACTTGAGATTCACCTAAACACGGAACTCCTCACAAAGCGTGAATAGTTGGTAAAGATAGAAAAGTTATATTCGATATGTATGAAATGGAAAAAACTAAGATATGCGAAAAGAATAAAAAATTAATGTATGAATCTAGAAACGGAAAGTATCCTAAACATCATTACTCAGATGGAGTTGAAGATATAGAAGTTACAATTAAAACTAAAAACAATACAGCCGGAAGCGGATATGACAAAGCAATAGTTAAGGAAGTTAAAACTACAGTTGAAAATACAGTTGACAAATCTCCTGTATACTCAGTTGAAATAGATGCTGACGGATATTCTGTAGATAAATATATTGTTAATAAACATAAGTTCGATTCACCTAATTTGAAAAAAGGTTTCAAGCTTGGTAGACAATTAACTACGTATAGAGAATTAAATAATGTTAACACTCACATAATATTTAAGAGTAAAGAAGGAAGAGGGTTTAGCGTTAAAATACAGAATAAAGATAAGCTTCCATTCGTTTTGAGGAATCTAACAATTATATATGTTAATACAAAGAAAAGATAAAAACATTTGAGCGATGTTTTTTTTATTATATAATTAACAAAAGGAGATATTATATGAGCAAAAAAACAATAGTTAAATTCACTGGTAATGGTAGCGATCTAAATGACGCTAATTTAAACAAGAACTTGATCAACTTCGAGGAGATAGAATCAAGAGAAATGGAACTTAAAGGAGAAAACCTTCAAGAATCTCAAGATGCGTTGGCATATAAAATAAATCAACTTATAGAAGCGTATAACCTAAGCGAAAATATCTCTATAGAGGCCGGTAATGGAGTTTCTATAACTGAAGATAAAAATGATAAAAATAAAAAGGTGATTGCATTCTCACCTGAATTAATGTATATGATAGATTCTTTAGATGGACATAAAGTTAAAACTAAAGACATAATAATCCAAAGAGAAGCAAACGAAACTAAGGGTGAAAAAGTTCATATTGCTACTAAAAAGTGAATCAAAAAAGAAGTTGGAGAAAAGATCATTAACGCACATCACGATATAGTAGGGACTGCTTTCGTTCTTGATAAATTCGATGCAGCAGGAAAGATGAAGGCATTCAATTCTGGTCAATCTTTTGTAATAACTGGCAAAGACGGAAAAGATCTAAACTACAGCAAAGCAACTGCAAAGCAAGGCGATATAGTAGTTATAGCATTGGATAGAAAATTAAACCCTTTAGGCGACTTTAAAACTGAAGAAGCAATAATACTTTCTGATAAGAACGCAGAGCTTCTAACGCACGAAAACGAGCATTCTGAGAAGCTTAAGTCTTTAGATGAAACAACTAAAGAGCATGAAACTAAACTTAACAACGCAAAACAAGAAGAAGAAAGATTAGAAAAAGAAAAATTACCAACGGACGGATCTGTAGGTATGAATCCAGGTTATTCATCTAACGTAAATAAACCTGAATCAGTTGTTGTTAGAAAAGATTTAGATTCATCTATTTCTGATTTAATTAATAGAATATTAGACGGTTCTACAAGCACTGTTAAAGAGCTTATGTTAGAGATAAAGGATCTATTATCAAGGACTTCTTCTTTAGAAAAGTTATCTGCATCTACAACTAACTTCTGAATGGGTGAAAAAATTCTTGCAGGAACTAACGAAAAAAATAGAGAAGAAAACTTTAAGGACTTCGAAGGAGATGATGGTAAATATAACTTCTCACTTAGAAATCAATTTACAGTTACAGTTAAAAACTTAGATTCAGGAGATGTAGATACAGAACAAATTGCAGTATCTAGATCAGGAACTACTGAACACTCTAACGACTTTTCATTAAAAAGCGGACAAGATGATATTCAAATTTCTATAGATGAAGATGGTCTTGTTAAAATGCATAGAATAAAAGGGACAATACATCTTTCTAGAGTAGCTATAACTAGACTTATGCAAGAAACAAATGTTAAGGATAATTCTTACTATGAAACTAAGGAAAATTCTTCTAAAGAGAAAACAAGAGTTAATAAAGCATTGTCTGGTAAACAAAGTAAAAATGATGACAAATTAACTTCTGCTGGATTTGCATCTTCTTCTGTTGTTGATTCTATAATAAAATTATTCAACGAGGTAAAGAAAGTTAAAAACGAAAAGCAAAGCAAAAGTGACGATTCATTGAAGGCTGCCGGATTAAAAACTAAGGAATTAGTTAAGTCTATATTAGAGAACTTTTTATCTATCAAAGAAAATAAAACATCAATAGATAAAATTAAAAAAGTTAAAGTCGACGATGTAGATAAAGATTTATACGATATGAACGGTTCTTCAGAAGAACATACTTTAGTATCACTACATAAAGTTAAAGAACTTGTATCTGCAAAATCTGAAAACGGATCTGTAAAGGATCTAACACATATAAAAAATAAATTAGATCTATTCAATGCAACTACTAATATAAATAATGAAGAATGATATATGATAAAGTTTGAAGAGCAAACAGAGAAAAGAGAAGTTACAGGTCTATTCCAAATGACTCACTGAGATCCAGGAAACTCACATATAAAAGAATTTAAAGGGTTTGTAGGAAATAAACCTTATGTATTCTATTGCGATAAAAACTATCCAACACAAACATTAGAAGGCGGAGTAGCTAACCCTACTAACGAAAGCGAAGTTGCAACTAAGAAATATGTAGATGATAAAATTTCAAAAACTATCACGTTGACATTCGACGATGGATCAACAGAAGATATAAAGGTAGGTTAATATGGCTAATTCATTTACAGGAACATTTAGTTCACCAGCTAAAGAAGCTGAGTTCATGGCAGTTACAACAGAACTTAAAGCATTTCAATTTAGGGACGAAGAAAATATAACATCTATATCAATGCCTTTAGTAACTACCGTTGGTGATTCTCCGTTCCTTCATTCTACATTAAACAAAATAGAATTGCCTTCAGTTATAACTATAGAAGAGTCTCACGGTCATACTTTCAAATTAAGTTCATCAGCTATTATAGATTTACCTTCACTTAAAGTTATAAGTGAAACGATGTTCGATTCATCAGGCACAACATCTCTAACAATACTTAGTGCAAATGAGATAGGTAGTCAATCTTTTATTCACGCTAAACTTACATCTCTTACAATTCCTGAAGTTACATCGATAGGAGATAGTGCGTTCTCTAGTTCGTCATTGAATACAGATAGTATATTATTACCTAAAGTTAAAAGTTTGGGCGGAAGTGTGTTCGGGTTAAGTAATTTTACTCACGTTGATTTACCAGAACTAGAAACAGCTACAGGAGGGTTGTTCCCTTTGAGTCCTATAGTTTATCTAAACATACCAAAATTAAAAACGTTTCCACTTATGTGCTTCACTAACATAGTTAACGAACATACAACTATAGTTAAAATGGATAGGTCTTTGGATACTAAAGCGCTAAAGGATAAGTTATTTATTTTCTTTTTAACTCCAGATGATGGAGGGTGAGATAAAATAAACTTCGTTTGACCGTCTCCTAAAAATACAATAACTTTTAATGGGAAAATAGTTTCTCATCCTATTCCTTATAAAAACAAAAAAATAATAGGATTAACTATTAATAATAAACACTGCTTACTAACAGATAAGAAATCTAATATAGATATATCTGATATTAATAGATCGTGAATAGATATAGATAAGTTAGTCATATATAAAGGTAAGAGATTCAATATAAAAGGATTCTTAGAAAACACTGCAGTCATAAATGAAGATGATTGACAAGGCGGAATTAAATCTGGTAAATATAATGTTCCATATGCTGGTAATAAATATAAATCTCAAATACATTGAATGGGAGGTCATCCATCAATAAAGACGTTTCCGAATACTATCAAGGATCTATCAGCTGTTAAATTGACTATAACAATGTTAGATACTTTAGATCAGACTTTGTTAGATGAATTCAAAACTAAGATAACTCTTAAGGTTAAAATGATATATGGATACATTTCATTAAATCATAATGGATCTATTGATAACTATATCGGAGGTCTTATAACTGATAACCATACTATATATGGAACTATAAAAGAAAGAGAGTTAACAGTTAAATTAAGTGATATGAGATCATTCACTAATGGAAGTCTTAATGATTCATTATTAGGAAATAACAATACACCTATTCACGCTTATGAAGACATAGGGCCTGCAGGTGATGAACAAGATCAATCAGGTGCTTGATTCTACGGACATGATGGAGATACACATTATTTCTCTGTAGGAGCGTATGTTAATGGTATAACAGGTAGAGAAGATGGAGTAACAATTTTAGCTATGCCTAGTCTGGAGATACTATAATGGAAAATAAAAATGAAGAAGAATTATTAAAATACATTTCAAAGAAACATAGCACATTAAATAGAAACTCTTCTAAATATGGAGATAAGTTATTAGAAATATTAAAAGGAATCCACGATACGCTAACTAAAGATATAAGAAAAAAAGAAAAGTGTCTTGCATTTGTTAGATTCTCATTCGTTCTAGTATTTGTTACAGGAATGATAGGTGCTGGTATATATGGTTTAATGCATCCAACTGAAATAACAAAGGATATGGGTATGGCTGGCGGTGCTGTAGCATCTGAACTTGCAATATACCAAGCGATAGTGCATCCAGTAAGAAGCAGCATATCAGTTCTAGAAGGTAATAGGAATGTTATATCAAACGAAATAACTGCTGCAAGCAAGAACATATCAGTTGCGTTACTTAAAGAGCAAGACTTATTAACTAAAACACTAACAAGATTATATGATGATAAAAAAGGTTAATAATATATAATTTAATTGCATCCGCTACAGGATGCGCTGACGAGCAACGTAAAACATTTTTTTATAATTCGACAATATTACAATATTTTTATAGCACCTTCGGGTGTTTTTTATGTATAATATTATTGCCTTCAATCAATTTAAATGGAGGAGTATTAGCAATACTTTAAACAAAAAAAGCTTAAACAAACGGGTTGCTCCTAAATGCTTTAGTAAAAAAAATGTTTAGCACCTTCTGGTGTTGCGCGTGATGAGCCAGTTAACCACATCAGTAATAGTTATATACTTTAAATTTAACTAACACCTTCGGGTGTTTTTTTTGTATAATATTGTTGCAATATATTTTGTAGAGTTTATATATTGTGTTGTTAGTATCTCATTTATAAGCAATTATTAAATGTAAAAACTAAAAAGGTATCAGTTCCTCATTACCTACTTAATGGAACAGGAAGACAAGCGGTTTACTGCTAGTCTTTTTCTTTTATTTTTTTATGTATAATTTATTTGGAACATATAAATAAAAAGGAGTTATCATGAAAAAGATAATTAGCTTTCTAAAAAGGATGTTGACTATATCAAACGAAAGCATGATTAAAATATTGGAGACTCAAGGATATTCTATCTCTAAAATAAGTAACATAAAAAGGGATCACTGCAAATCTCTAAAAGGTAAAAAAATAGAATAGGCATTAGCCTATTTTTAAAATTAATTTAAGTTTAGCCAACGAAAAAATTGTATAATTATTTAAAGGGGTGAATATATGGGATTATCTAAAAGAGAAGTAGAAAGAGTTATGACAAACAATTCAGATTCAGCTAGAATTGAAGCTATAAATAAAGGTAGAGAAGCATTGCTTAATGGAACTAGGTTTGCGATGTCAGCAAGAGAGACCAATGCAATACAGGCCAGAAAAGAGATGCAAGACATAATGGGAGTTACTGGAGCGGCTGCAGAGGCTCAATTAGACAATATAAGACTTAAGCACTCTGAAATGTTAAGTAGACAATTAGAGAGCCAAAGAAGCGCGTTCAATAACAAATATTCTGCAGACTTAGGTGCTGCCGCATACAAAAATGATATAGAAAGAAAAGTTGCACTAAGAGGATTAATGAATGATGTTAAAAATGGAAAGTATGGAGTTGGCGACATAGATCACGCAAGATCAATGAACGAAGCTCACGATTGAAAGTTCAGTGATTCAACGTTACAAGACTTACTTGACAAGAACTTCTCAGGAGAACAGTTCGATGTGTATAGACCTACAACTGGAAATCCTAAGATAACTTAATAAAAAAAGCCGAAAGGCTTTTATTTTATAAATCCAATTCTCAAGGGATATCTTCTTCTTCTTTTTTAGCTTCCTTGACTTCTTTTACTTCCTTAACTTCCTTAACTTCTTTTGATCCATTTGTTACTGATCCAGGTTTCTTATTGTTTGATCCACAGAATTCAGCGTTTTCAACTCAAACAAAATCCATAGATTTTTTCTCTCCATCTTCACTATCTCATTTATCTATTCTGTGAGAACCTTTAATTATAATCTCATCACCTTTACCGAAATAATTAGATATAAATATCGCTGTGCTTCCTGATGCTTTACAGTATATAAAGTCAGTTATGCTTTCTCCTGTTTTCTTGTCTTTGTAATCCCTTTTAACTGCTACTGTGAAGTTAGAGAATTTGAATTCACCTCTAGTCTCTAATTCCACGTCCTTTGTAATTCTTCCTTTTAATAATGATATATTCATATATACCTCCTTTTATTTTGTTTCTTTCAAGCTTTCTAAGTCTTCCATATTTTTTAAGTCGTCTAAGTCGACAATGTCTTCTACATTAACTTCTCTTTCAACTATATCAGCAGCGTAAGCTCTGCTCTTTTCATTCCCTTCATCGAATAGAGAACCGTTTCCTAATATTATATTTATAACACCGTTAGAGTTTGATCCAGATTTATCGTTAGGCATAAACTCTTTTACAAGCTTAAGACTATCTCTTATAGATTTTAATTCTTTATCTCGAGCTGCGATATATTTAAGTTCTAATTCAGAAAACTTAATCGTGAGTTCCGCATCTCCCTCTTCCGCAGCCATGTTTCTTCTGCTCCTATTAGTTTCAATTCCCTCTTCTACTATCCTTAAATAAACCTCTTCTTCAGATATTCTTTCGAATATTTTTTGTAGGTTCATTCCTGTTTGCACCATAGCATTTTCTAATTGCGATGCACTCCTTCTCTTTACAGCCTCTATAGCTGAAGTTATTTTCTTATTATTCGTTAAGAATACAAGTTCAGCCTCTAACTCAAGATCGGAAGAGTTTGAAATTGGTATTCCAGACGCCTTTTTAGCCTCTCTAAGAGCCTCTATTGGCCTAGTGTATTTATTCATGTTTATAACGAAATTTTGCTCGTATTCGTTAAGTTCTTTAAAAACCTCTAAATTATTCAATTCTTTTTTAACAACGGCTTTATCATTATCGCTCATCTTTAACTTCCTCTATAAACGTTCCAGTCATAGATATCTGTCTAGCTATTGCAAATGAGTTTTTAAATACATTCTCAATAACTTTTGCTGAATCTATAATACCCTCTTCTATAACGTTTTCAGAAAAGTTAGAATCACCACTCTCTTTTATAACTATACCTGAATTCAATTAACTGATAGATGCTTCTGTATTTTCGATAGTTGACATATCTAATATTATGTTAGGTATAGTCATTAATAATTTTGTTGTTATATATTCATTGAACACAGATCAAGGTCTTTCGTTTTCTTTGTCGTTAATATTATTTTTATGAATTTCATTCAATTCATAACCTATATTTTTATATATTACACCAGCTCCAGGAACGAAACCGTTAACTGTTGTATATTGAGTTGCTTTAACTGAGTCTTGAATTTGAGCTATCTTAGTCTTTAAGACATCGTTTGTTTCTCCGTGTATATATAGAATTATATTTTTAGATTCTAAGTTGTTTATTCTCTTTTTAAGAATTATAGTCTTATCTCTACCTGTTGGTATATTTGTATTTATTTCACTCAACTCTTTTTTAAGTTCAGTTAACAACTCTGATAGTTCAGGACTTACTTCATTTTTAAATAATTTAAATCCTCTATCGAATTCTGAACAATGATCTATTAGACCAGTTGATAAACTCTCTGCATTTATATTTGAATTAAGTTTGTCTATCTTGTATATTTTAGCTCCAGTAACCTTAGATATATCTTTATAATATTCGTCATTACTTATTGACTTCTCTGTAGATACAGCTTGTATATAAGTGACTCTACCAGTTTCTCCCTTTACAGTTCTATTGAAGTTCTCAATAGTGTTTATAGGTGTTACATTAGATATTCCAGAAGATATTAATAAAACATCTTTCTTTTCAACTGACGCTATATCTATTGCAGCTCTAACAAATGGACATCCGATAGTAACTTCTCCATTAAGCAATATAACTGTAGTTTCATTGTCGAAGAATTTAGGTAATTCAGAATCAGCTATTCTTGAATCTACAACAAAACCATTTTCTATCTTAACGTAATCCTCTTCTCTGTCTGAAGGTCATAAACTTATAGATGAAGTTGTTCCAGCTTTGTATACTGCACTACCTATCAACTCTCCAAGTTTCTCATCTTTTGCAGCTACCGTTGCTAAATTTATGAATTCACTTTCATTTTTAAGTTCTAATGTTTTTTTAGACAATATAAGTAATATGTCTTTAGATAAACTATCTAAAACATTCAATACAACGCTATTAGAAACTTTTCCTGTGTGGAATAACTTTTCAACAAACTTAACTAAAGCTCCGGTCATTATAACTGTTGACGAAGTCCCGTCTCCAGCTGCCTTATCAGTGCTTGCTGTTGCTTCGAATATTCTTTCTAGGTATCTAGATTCAATTCTGTCAGAACCAAGACTTATAGAATTAATTGCATCTACTATAGTTGCACCGTCATTTGTGAATGGAAATCCATCTACATCTACACAATCTCCAGAAACCGTCATAGTAGAAGATATCAAGTCGCTTATTTTGTCAGCGAACTCTGATGTTCTTTTTAAAAACTCTTCTCTTTTAACTAATTTAAATTTTTCTTTTTTTTCAATAGTTTGCATTATTCTTTCTCCTTTATTATTGTAATTTCTTCGTTTTCGCTTATTCTAAATACTGAATCATATCCTCTTTTAATCTTTGTTTCCCTCATAACGAATGGATCACACAGAATTATTTCACCTAAAAGATTTTCATCGTTTTTTCCTACATTCAATACTTTACAGAATTCTATAGGTTTTTCTGTTTTACTTATCTCAGTCTTGAATTTTTTTATTCCTTCACCTTCAATTTCTACTTTAACAACTAATATATGATTTTTGTTATTTTCTTCAATTGATATTTTCATACCTTTTTCTCAATTTATTTTTTTCATGTATGCTACCTTTCTTTACTTTTTTCATTTTTCCGTCTTCAGTTATTAACCAATCGTTAACTATTATTTTTTCATTTATTTTTTTTATAAGATATTTTTCCATATCCAATCTGCTTCATCTTAACTTACCTGTTTTTCAAGAGAAATGGAATGTTAAATCAAACTTCTTCTTAACATCCTTTTTAGTCTTAGGATCGAATGCAAAGTAAACCATACTTGCTCTATATACTCCGTATTCGCTTAACTTACCTTCTACTGGAGGTTTTAACTTCCTTTTTATTGTTGATTCATAATTCTTTCTTAATCAATCAGCTCTCTTGTTGTTAGA
>JAUTWP010186806.1:0-17636 GCA_033042655.1 Cyathermia naticoides | reverse complement strand
TAGGGCCTCGGGAATATGACCAAAATTTTCCCACATCTCCTCCTGAGTTTTAAGGTGAAGTTTATGGTCAGTCATTGAAAGACGATCGGTGTCGGTAATTTTTTTACCAGTTTGAATACAAACCAAAATATCTTGGATAGCGCTATCTTCTGGATAAATATAATGTAGGTCTGCCGTAGCTACAACTGGAACACCAGTCTCCTTAGAGATTTTCATCAGCCCTTTGTTGGCAATGTCTTGAATATCTAAATTGGGTAAATGCTGCAGTTCTAAATAATAATTTCCTTTACCAAAAAGATTCTGATATTCTAAGGCCTTCTTTTTAGCAGTATCATATTTACCACCAATAACTAATTGGGAAATTTCTCCTTGAACACAACCACTCATACCAATTATACCTTCTGAATATTGTTTTAAAACTTTCATATCAATTCTGGGCTTATAATAAAAGCCATCCAGATGGGCAATGGTTGCTAGCTTCATTAAATTTCTGTACCCCTTGTTATTTTTAGCAATCAAAGTCAAGTGATATCGTTTGTCGTCAATACCCGCCTGCTTATTTTTTATTCCATTAGGGGCTAGGTACATTTCACATCCAAGTAGTGGTTTAATTCCAGCCTTAGTCGCTTTGTCATAAAATTCTGGTACACCATACATTGTACCGTGATCAGTTATTGCAATTGAGTCCATTCCCAATTCTTTTGCTCGGTCTATAATATCCTCAACCTTACCAAGGCCATCGAGTAGGCTATAATGAGTATGAACATGTAGATGAGTAAATTTCTTAGGCATACGCCAGTTTTAAATTTTAAATTTTAAATTTTAAATGAGTTTTAAGTTACTTAATTTTTAGTAACCAATGTATTATTATAGAGGCATTTCCTTTTGTAATTTTTTGTTAGTTTATAAAGGGAGTATTAATTAGAAATTTGTAATATAGAATTAAGCATTTCATTCTTTTAGAAAATTACCCCCGTAGGAGATTGCCAGTAGGCGTGATATTTAAAACTTAAAACTTAAAATTGCTCGTCAGAGCAGTCTGTTTTTTATTATATGATATTTTTTAAAAAATGACAAATCAAAGTTGCAAATTTTAAGTAAGTTGATGAAATAGAATTAATTATTTTATAAAAAAACACATCGCAAAGGTGAGAGAGAAAATCTCTTACCTTTGCGATGTTTAGGTCCCAGTTGTTTTGACTATCTAAGTTAAGTCAGATTATTTTATAGGGAATTGTT
Source organism: Cyathermia naticoides (assembly GCA_033042655.1). Classification (NCBI taxonomy): domain Eukaryota; kingdom Metazoa; phylum Mollusca; class Gastropoda; order Neomphalida; family Neomphalidae; genus Cyathermia; species Cyathermia naticoides. The sequence continues at coordinate 16,397 of JAUTWP010186806.1, read as the reverse complement.
TTGGCGTCGCAGATAGGACAACGACAAGACACTCCATCACAATCCGGACATATGAAATTATCTGGATGTGCCCCGTCAGCATCGCACCCGTCTGAGCATTTTCCTGCCTTAGCCGCGATGTTTTTTTGTCGGCTACATTAAAAGATTTATGGCATTGCAGACAGGTCTTCATGGAGGTGGGTCTGGCGACGGAGTCAATAATAAATACCTGGTTTGATTTTTTTAGTTCATATATTGCGTTTAACACTTCAACGGCCGAAGAAAACTCCACGAAAAGATCTACGATGCTCCTGAACGCTTTTTGCTCAATTGCTTTGAGCACAGAACTTGGTGTGGCTATATGTGCTGTCACATCATAAGGATTCATATGATTTCTCCGACTCCTAATTAAAACAAAAAAGAACAAATTAAAAGAACTAATTTGCCCCCCCACAAGCTTATATTTTTCATTATAAAACTATTTTTTAATACGGTCAAACTAATTAATAGAATATACTAGTCGTTAAATTATTAAAGAATATGGTTACCTCCTTTACGCAGGAGAGAGAGTGAACGCTTCACTAATGGGTACGTTTAAAATTGAATATCTTTAATTTGCTATTACTATGTTTATTTTTTTAAAAAAATAACACCGTGAAACAAGGAAAAATAGCTTTTCTTGTTTCACGGTGTGTAATGTCATAGCGATGACACCTTACTTAAAGGTTATTTCTTTTTAGAGTTAAGTGCTCCTCCACATCGGGGGCAAACTTCAAATGTAGTACTTACCTTTTCTTTACAATGAGGGCAAGTAACTTTTTTCTTTTTTGACATTCTGTATTCTCCATGTTAAGGATTCAGTTCCGCGCTCTTATTCCCCTTGAGCGCAGAGCTATAATTTCCTCTGAGCTGATACACATCAGAGGGTTCAAGTACAAAACCCCGCCGCATATGCGACAGAATTTTCTGGCTGTCAGAGGTTTGTCCCTGCAACCAGAACATAACTTATACCCCGGTGGTGCACTGGTCTTCATCTAATCCCCCATTGTATTGCTCTAAGTGATATCCACAGACAGTACATCCATCTATAAGCACTTGACAATCAGGGCAAAAAATATTATCACCGTGTGCCCCGTCATTAACTTCTCCGCTGGAACATTGTTTGCAGGAGTCTCTAATCTTTGGGTCTGAAGTGTTCACAGGTTTTTTGCACTTAGTGCAAATAACATACTTTTCAAGCATTATTACTCCCTTCAGGGCACTCTTTATTTACACAGATAAGGCGGTCAAATCGCTCTATCTTTTTTTCCAGACAATGGGGGCATAGCCCCAAAGCATTGCATTTTCTCAGGTAATCCCTGGTGGCAATTGCAGGTAATAGTGATTGCGCAGCCTGTTTCACATCAATTTCATTGGTCGTACTAGTCATACAAGTTCCCCTTCCTTCAATAAAAAATAATAAGACGAAATAAATTTAAAGAACAAATCTATTTCTTTGAAATAAATTACCCCTTCATTATAAGAACATTTTTCAGATTAGTCAATAAAAAGGGGCTTTAAATTCTTGAATAGGTAACTGCGGGGAAAGTGTAAAGAGGGTTTTTGTTTTTAGTTATAATTTATGATATAATAAATTATATATTAAATTGGCACTTAGATATTTTTTCAGAGCAATTTTCCACCCTTTACGTTTGGACGGTATGTTCTATTCTTTATGTAAATTAGGATAAAACATCAGGGGGAAAGCAGGAGGTGAAAAATCGTTTAACAAGACATAATTCAGAAATTAACTAGGTACCAGCTAATTATTATATAAAAAAATCACTTATTTTTTTATAAAAAGCAAGTTTCATTTATTAAAGAAAGATGAAAAAAGAAAAAATAAAAAAACGAGCATTACAAAGAGGGCGGTCTCAACGAAATAAATGGCTATTTAGGATAATCTCAACATTAATTATTGCAACGAGTTTAATTTTTAGTGTTTATTATATTATTAAGCTGGATTCAAGAGGGTCTGCGGATAAACTTTATGTAAATCAAGATGACAGTTACAATATTAAGTAATTAGGAAGGTAAGCCAATTTGGATTAAAATTAAAATTGAATGAAATATGAGATGGCGGCATTAATTAAATGAAAGGTAAATAAAAAAAATAAATATTTAATTTAACATTTAAAACAAAAAGTATGAAAAAAGTATTTCTAGTAGGTGTCACAGCGTGTATTGTTGGCTTATTGGGGTCAGCAGTACTTGCTCAAGGTCATAGTGTATTGCAGTCATTATCGACTAAAATTGTTGTGGATGATAGCGCCGACGTCAAAGACAATGCTTCAGTTAATAACGCAGGAAGCATTGAAGATGAAAAAAACATTGCTGACGCTAGTGAGGGCAACAGTGATTTAATCCTTGCAGACATGGATTTTGAAAATGTAAGTGTTGAAGCTATTGCATCAGAGTCAAATACAGAATATAAAATAGCTTTAGATGTGGTGAATCATCATAATAAAGTTTTGGCTGGTATGGTGTACGCTGTCCAGCTTTTAGAAATCTCTACTGAAGGTACTAAAAATAAAATAATATATGAAAAAGTTTATAGCAATGATCCCCTAACAGTAGCCCCAGAAAGTACTTTACGAAAGGAGTTTATTTTTAAAGTCCCGTCAAATATAAGTGGTAAATTTAGAATTAAGCTGGTAGGACGTACTAGTGATGGCTTACCTTTAGAAAATTATTTAACAAAGACAACTTTAGAACTTACTGGTCAGGAATTAGAAAGACTTCTGGTTTTGAGTAATTGTTATGTTAATCTCCCAGAACAACAAATTGACTATAAGGTAACAGAAGGTGTGGATATTACTCCGGAAGAAAAAATAAAAATAAGTTGCACATTAAGTAATCCTGGGGACAGAGCGATAAAGTACTCTCCTCAAGTAACTACTTACAAAAATTCTGTTTATGGTGATGTTATAGATAAGTCAGTTGGAGTATCTGATGAAATTTTAGGAGGAAAGAATAGGGAACTGTTAGTCGATATTAAGAACCCTGGTGAAGCAGGTTTCTATGATTCCAAATTGGTATTAATTGATGATCAGCAACGACCTTTGTCAAATCAAATTAAGGTACACTATGTCATCCATGGAGAGTCTGGCTCCATAGGTGTTGTACGTTTTGATAAATCTCAATATAGCGAGGGTGAAAAAATGAATTTGAAAATGGATGTCGCTGGTAGAGCTGATTCATTTCCTGGCTCCCGGGCTACCAAGAATACAGAAGAAGTCAACAGGGACAAAACTGTATTGCCAATGCAAATAAAAATAAAATTAACTTCAAATAATACAGCCTGTGTTGATGAAATTTCACAAGAGGTTCCCGGAGAGGGTGCTGAGCTGGAGTTTACCGCAGATATTTTAAGAGATTGTCAAAATCCAATAGCAGAGATTGTTCTTAGTGATTTAGATAATAAAATTCTTGATAGCAAAAAGATTAGATTAAAACAAAGTGCAGACAGTTTATTAAAAACTAGCAGAAAAGATTTTGGTCAAAAGGAAGTCGACTACAAAGTAGACAAAAAATGGTATTACTTAGGTGCTCTTCTAGGGATAATTATCATGAGCATTTTGTTTTGGAATATCTTTCGCAAAAAGAGGAGCTTGAATATATTATTACTAGGAATGATGATGGGAGGGCTATTTCTTTTTGGTGAAAATGCTAATGCCGGGACGCTATCTTATTGCGGGCAAGATAATACTTGGGTTGCCAAATGTTATTATGATATTTCTCCCAGAGAAGTTGAAGTAGGAGATGAAATGGTAGTGGAAGAATCTATGACCTGGGCTGCTTGCCATAATCAGCCAATTATATATCAATCTGAATGGAAGCCAAGGGTGAATAGTCCATCTGAATTCTTACTAAATGAGCAGGAAAATATTGTCAATTATTGTAATTATATGTAACATTATTGTACTTATGTTACATTTTTGTACTTATATGTAACATTATCGTACTTGCATGTACCACTATTTAATATAATTATTATATATTGTATTTATATGTAACCTTATTGCACTTATATGTTACATTTTTGTACTTATATATAACATTATTTTACTTGCATGTAACATTATTGTATTTATACGTAACACTATTGTACTTACATGTTACATTATTGTACTTATATGATATTAGTGTACTTATATGTAACATTACTGTACTTATATGTAACATTGTTGTACTTATATGTAACACTATTGTATTTATACGTAACACTATTGTACTTACATGTTACATTATTGTACTTATGTTACATTATTGTACTTATATGTAACATTATTGTACTTATGTGTAACATTATTGTACTTATACGTAACACTATTGTACTTATATGTAACATTATTGTACTTATATGTTACACTATTGTACTTATACGTAACATTATTGTGTAGAAAACTGAAGGAGGAGATGCACTGTTTGGTTAAGTCTGATGGCGTTGGATGTGATGGAACGACTACGAGGTCTGCAGTTGCAATTGCAACCGATGCACTGATTCTAGACACTGTCGATAACTGCAGAACAGGTAAATAAAACAACGAAATAGCTATACATTTGTACATATAATAATTATCAAGTTCTATGATTTACCCATTAAATTTAACGTCGTTTTGATGGATTTTGTTTTAAATCGAGAATGTAGTGATACGTGAAAAGTTAATTTGCAAATATGATATCTTTTGAACATGCAACATATTTTGTTTTTTCTTCAGTAGTCTCTCAGAATCTTGGTATTATTTCTGATATTTCATGGTCATGATGATAATATACTGGCAATACTACTTATTGTATTTCGCAGATTTGACAACTACATGCACGTGTGCCATCGACTACGCCAAAGCAAGTGCAACTGTACAATGCACGTATGTTGATTTTGTATATTACGGAATTATACACAGAGAAAAAAGTTAAGCACCCCTGTATTTTTCACACTAACTTGCCTTACGATGTTTGTCGTTGAAAGCCTGATGACATCGGAAAAACAAATGTGTTTTGCAAGACTACATCTTCGAAAGTAAGAACAGATATCAAGCATATGAAGCTATGACATTTTAATTATGATTCTGAAAACAGGAGATGTAGCAAAGGGTTGACGACATACGAGCCGATGCCGGGTCCTCTCCTCGCATTGTGACGTCATGCGAAGTCTTCTTGACCGTTAGAGATCATTTACAGCATTGGTTTGCCTGTATTATGGTATCAGTGTGCTGATTATGGTGTAAAGATAACCCAGTTGACGTCCTATAATGTTGAAAGTTATGCCGATCGCATGCATACCAATAATACGCCATATAACCGTCGACGTGCTATATTCAAACAGTCTTGGCTATTTTTCGTTCCAACCAGTGGTCCACAACTGGTTCATCAAAGGCCGTGGTATGCACTGTTCTGTCTATGGAAAAGTACATATAAAAGATCCCTTGCTGCTTATCCAAAAAGAGTAGCATATGTGGTGGCAGCGTGTTTCCTTCTAAAAAGTGTCAAGATGACCATATGAATGACGTCCAATAACCGATGAAAAGATAAAAATCAATGTCCTCCAGTGGCGTCGTTAAACAAAACAAACTTTACTAAAGAGAAAAAAATCTTAGATTGTTCAAAAGTGATGAAGAGCGCTACAGACGTTTCATATTATTTATATTTCTTCATGCCTCTGGTAACGATTAAATACTGCGTAAATTGTTCAGCATTATTTATTTATATATCAAATACCACCCCGCTGTCGAAATGACATTTAAAAGATTAAATTATTATAGAAATATTTTATAAAAAAACATGTTAATTATAACTGAACTTAGCTGTGTATTGATCAGATCAAAGATGTCTGTAGTGTTTGATTGTAAACATTCGAATAATAATTGAGCAATTATGATGAAGTAGATTATTATTGTATCGCCGCTCTTGAGTGCATTACATAAAGCTTGAGAGCATATAGAAATGCTGTGGAGATCTGTTGAGTAATTAAATGCACACAGCATGTTTATCAGTACAGCTGATTCCAGATATTGACAAAGCAATTGGATATGGACCATCATCATTTTCCTTTTATCTGAACTTGCTTCAAGTTTAAACAAAATCCCTTTGCTAGTTCATCTCAAGTTTTATGTCACCAGTTACGATTAGAGTGCCATTTATGATATTATTTTTTGCGTCAAATATTCACTGGCATCCTACTCTGCCCTTGTTTGTCGAGTCAATCAGGGTGACCGATGACTGGTCTTCCATCGCAAGAACAATAGCGCAGCATTCAACATCACGCCCAGTCTGGCTCGGCGCATGCTCGTGAATTTACACGCCTAATTTGGACACACCACTGACTCCTTGGTATTTATTGACGTCAAAGTAAAGTTTGTTTTGTTTAACGACGCCACTGGAACACATTGATATTTATCTTATCGGTTATTGGACATCATTCATAATCATATGGTCATTTTGACTCACTTTAAAGGAAACCTGCTGCCACCACATATGCTATTCTTTTCGATAAGCAGCAAAGGCTCTTTTATATGCACTTTTCCATAGACAGAACAGTACATACCACGGCCTTTGTTGAACCAGTTGTGGACCACTGGTTGGAACAGAAAATTAGCCCAAACTGCAGCTGGCTCTACTGAGAAGGATCGATAAGATGACTGACCACTTCAAAGGTGGGCACACTACCAACTGAGCTATATCCCGCTTGTTAATTATTTAAAAAAAAATGTTTTAAGTAACTTACTTTGTAGCAGACATGATGATATTACTGCTGACGTCAGATTTGAACTCTATGTCACAGGTCTCGAGAAAGTGCAGCAACTCTTTCATCATTCCTCGCACATTGTTAGTATTAACCAACGCAAATGAAAGCTCCATGGCTCGTCTGTAAACAAAGATAATTTAATAAACAAAATTCCAGAAACATGACTGCCTTATAAATTAAAAATCTCAGATCAAAACTCACCATAAAATAATTTAGTTTTACTTAATTTTGAGACATTTGGAATTATTTTCTTGAAATTTTATCAAAATGTTGATAACTAAAACAAAATTTGAGAGCCTCACGACTTAATTGCATGGTTCTAAGTGAGTTGTATATACATATAAGTTGTATATAATTCTAGTCGTACAATACAGCCAAACCTGTCAAGCAGCCACCATAGGGAGTAACAAAAAGTAGCCTATTAATACATGTTATTTTGTACTAAATTAGCTGATATCGGAGAAAATAAAGGTGACCTTTGAAGACAGGTGGTTGCTTATTACAGGTGGCTGCTTTAGCAGGTTTTACTGTATGTCCTACTTGGAACAGGAAGGTAAGAACCAATTCAATGTCACAAATTTTTCTTTAATGTAATAAAGATAAAAAATTATCTAAATTAGGTAAATATTAACACACATGTAAATATTTACAAATAAAAGAATTATATACATACTTTCTGATGGACACATCCGGATCTTTGAGGCAATCCACAATAGTTGTTCGATGTCTCTGCACTGCATTATAGTCCGCATGTACCACCCGTAACAATGTGTTCAAGGCAACATACCTAAAACAATCATACCAAGTCACATTTTATAATATCTAGGTATGGTAGTAAACATTTACTTTTATATATATATATAAAAAAGGTATGATAGTACTACAATTAATAAATGTGTTGATTTGGATATGTGGTTTTTACTCTATGGGATTTTTTTTTTTTTTTAACCTTTCTTGGGCAAACAGGTAAAAGTATTTCTGCATCTGTTCTATTAGGGTATTATAAAAAATATATATTAATTATAAAAAGTAATGATATTAGATTAAAACATACACTTACCTAATATTTTTATCATTGTTTAAAAGAAATCTTCCTAAAATATTTACAGCAAGAACCTGAAAAATAAAATAAATACATGAAAATAATAAAAGTATGACAACCAAAACAATGTTAAAATATTTCCCCCCAGTTTAACTGTAAAATGTGCCAATAAACTTTTCAAGAACCATCAATTTTATTAATCCAAATGGTTTCACTAAGAAGAATTGATCTCACAAGCTCCCGCTTCATATTCGGACATTCTTCCTCTTGAGCTGACCCATATGCTTGTTATGAATGGTAAAAATTGTATTTAATGACATGCCAAATCTCACCCGTAAGCCTGCTTCTGATTGGATGCCCATAATAGTGAGCACGATCTCATACAGGATGGCATGTCCGACATTTTTACTCGTATCTGTGTTGGTAGCAACCTGCATAGAAACGTAAACAATGGTTTGTTATACATAAAAAAAATAATCATATTTTTAATTACAATAGTAATCATAATAATAATTAAGAAAAAACCTGTTTTACCTGTACATGGTTCCTGCACCTATTCCCCAACACATTTAAGACCTTTTTAAGACTTTTTCAATACCAAATTTCATAAAATTTAAGACCTATAAATAGTATAATTGAGTAAATGTAACATACAAAATAATATCTTAAATAACAAAATATACTTCAAGGTTAATGAATGAATGACAATTTTATTTCAATGCTTCAGTAGTAAACAGTGAACACTATAAAAAAAAATGAACTGGCTACTCCATGATATCAGTGGTGAGTTCAGCAACTAAATTATGACTCATTCCATGTTTCAGTTCATAGTCAATATAATCTATGGCAAGTGCTTCAGTTCTTCTCTGGTGGAGCTAATTTGTAAGTGTTATGACATTGTGCGTTCTCTGAAAAAATAAGAATAAAAAGTGTCAGTATTCTCATTCTTAAGTAATTGTGAAAATACATTATACTAAAAAACAAAACTATTTACAAATTATTATTATTTAAAAGATTTTTAGTAAGAAATAAAGGATAATGTTCGAGTAATTTGGCAATTTCCCGCAGTCTCCGTGAATAAGATGGGTGTATTCCAGGGAGCAATACTGCGAGTGAAACACTCGCCAATGCGAGTAGGGGAGAGTTACTGGTATAGTACCCCTTAAGCAAAACCAACTGCATCACACGTATGACATCCCAGAGCACTAATATTTGCACGTAGAATATTGCCAGTATAGTTCTACCATATAGTATGTTTAATATTACCAGATGGTACACACAACAGCTATCACACAATGTTTTTATTTTCATTCGAAAAGTACGAATCAAGAGACAGGGTCTTTAATTAGTACCACCAGATCACTGGATTCGTACCTCTGGTACTATAACAATACCTCATAGGTACGAAAGGCATGCCCTGATTTACTCAAATATAACATATAAAAACAATACCGTTTCAGTTCAAAATCCACAGCACGTAATATGACAACAAGTACGGTCAAATGTCTATTCATCGCAGTCATCACAATGATGGCAAATGTAAGTGAAACCATCACTTGGTATGCACTTTTCGTGTGCCCATTGCTGACAAACAACACAAGCAATCCACTTTTCCCTGCTTTTGCTGGTTGTAAACCGTTCACAACAAACAATGCAAAATGGATCATCATCCTCGCTACTGCTGGAGTCATTTCTATGACACTTCTTGACTTTTTTCCCTCGGCAGCTGGCGGTAGGCTTGCGAACCTTACAGCTCTTTTGTGGCTGAGAGTTTGCCTTCCCAGTTCTGTCACTGGTTTTATTGTTTTTCTTCCTTTTCTGTTCTAGTCCATCTTTATATGGACTACTTGTCAGGACGTGTGTTTTTGATGAGGCAGGGGTTTTGCGTTTGGTAACTGTTAGTTTGGGAATTGGAGAAATGGCACTTATTCTAACGGGCACCATAGCTTCATAATGGCCGGCATCAGCATGGGGTGTGTACTTGACGACCAGCGGGCCCTTGGCGCACTGCGCAGAATTATTGTACTTAGAAACATGGTCATTGCCGTCAATCATGACATGCACGGGTCGGTTCAATACAGCTGCTGTGGACTGAATTTCCAGCTCTCCAACCATGGACTGGGGGTCTGACATGTGAAGGATGCGCTCAGCAACAGTTTGGAAACGGAGATGTTCAGGCATATCGGCACTCAGTTCCGCAGCACACGGCTCCATATGTAGATTTTGACACATGTGTAAAATAGCCATACTTCTTAAGTTGTCAGCACGAGCAGTTTCTTGAATAGTTTTCAATTCGTCCAGTATTTCTCCTGTTATCGGGTTTCGTTCACTTGCCTGCAAGTCTGGGTTCAAAGCAATAACGATCGCACGAAAGAAACAACGTCCATCACCCTTTGTGGGTACTGCACATAAACCACTGCTGCAGGTAGCAGTAGCTGAGTCAGTTGAAGGTGTAGCTGGATCACACACTGAAGGTCTGCAAGGTGTAGACTCACTGCTTCTACTGGAAGCTGGAGCTGCATGGCGTGCTGGTGGTGACTCACTGCTTCTACTGGAAGCTGGAGCTGAAGGTCTGCAAGGTGTAGACTCACTGCTTCTACTGGAAGCTGGAGCTGCAGGGCGTGCTGGTGGTGACTCGGTAGGCCTAGGTCTTGATTCACCTGGCTCTGTAGGAGTCGTGATTGGGACATGACAACTGATTGGTGCAGTAGCCGGGCTTGTTGATCTGGTTTCGGGTTCTTGTCCTGATGCGAGAGCAGTTGAAGTTGCACTAGCAGATCGCACAGGATTTGCTGGCCTGGCCTCACCCCGGGTTCCAATATCTGTATCTGCAGAATTAGTCGGCCTTTCACTATCTGGACAGGCACTGTTCACAACTGCCTCCATGCGACTGAATTCTTCGTCGAAGACGTGACGATTTGGAGGCCATAGGCCAGTTTTTCTGAAGCCGTTCACAGCTGTTTCCATCGTTGCGGCCTTGACAAACGATCTACCTACCAAACTACTCACCAGATGAACACCCACAGGTTTGCCCTGGCTAGATCGAAGATAGTGCTCAATTTCAATGTTATACCAACTCTTCAGCGATTTAAAAAATGTCACATCCAGCGGCTGAAGCCGGTGTGTGGTGTGTGCTGGGAATGAAAGCATCACGACATTATTTTCTCTGGCCAGTTTGATTGCTTCCAGATTCTTGCTGTGACATGTATGTCCATCCAAGAGGAGCAAGTGTTTGTTGTCTGTGCTTGACTTCACACAACTGATGAAGTGATGCAACCATTGAATGAACACATCGGTATCTATCCACCCAGAATCTGTGCACGCAAACACAGTTCCGCTTGGTGCATTAATCTTCAAACTGTCAGCCATACATTTTCGCTTGAAGATGAGCATTGGCGGTATGAAACGCCCCGTTGCTGATTGACAGTACACGCCAGTTGTGTTGATTCCGCGTTCAGCGCTGGTTGCTGCCCCTACTTGTCGCTTTCCTTTTGTAGAAATCACTTTGGACGGTATTTGTACTGTCGAATGGCCTGTTTCATCCATATTGTATATTTTGTCTGCTGTAAAACCATGTTCTTCGATGAGCTGGTAATATTTATCAAAGAACTCCCCAACATCTTTCTTGTTGAATCCTTTCACTCTTCCAATGGAAGTCGGTTCTGGAGAGCGAAGTGACAGTTCAGGGTGCCTTTTCATAAAATTGTAGTACCAGGTTTTGTTTGCTGCTTGCTTGGCTTCACTAAATTTATTGATGCCATGAGCACAAGCCACTTGGTAGGCTAGCTTTCTAAGGTCTGTGATTGTTATTCCAAAAAAGGATTCGTCCAGTTCCTTTATATGGCGAACAAGCTCCTCTTCCACTTCATTTGGTAGTTTCTTGTCATCTGTTGCATATTTGTTCAGGCCGAGACGATGGCGACGAATTGTTGGTTTAGGTATGCCAAACTGCCTTGATGCAGCATTAACTCCCGTGCCGCCATCAATGGCTGCTAGACACTTCCGCATGTCATCTGGTGTCCACACAGATGGAGCAGGTTTCTTCCTGAAACACCATCAACACAATAAATCAGTTTCATCAGGTTTAGATAATGATGATGGTTATGATTATGACTTGATGACGTGCCGGTGTCTACAGTATGACCTATGCTCATGACGTGTAACCAGACACAGGCACAGACATACGCACGCACGCACTCACACGCACGCACACACACACACACATGTTGTCATATATATCGTACCACAGGTTATCTGAATCGTACCACCGGTACCATACAGAAGACCAAGAGTGGTACGATATGCGTAACTCTCTAGTAATAAATTAAACGAAGCCATGCTCATTGGAAGGCAAAGATAATTGTTCTAAACTTTGCTGGATGGCAGGTCAGTATTCGACCTTTCTGACAATATAGGATTGCTTCTAGTCTTTGCGTATTTAACTAGTGTCACGCTAAACAACATCATGTAAATTAACATCAACAAGTGTTAAAATTGATTTCTTCTCACCTTGCCGCTGCTTTTTGTTGAGCCGCCATTTTTCTTTCAGCGAGTTACTTCCCTTGGACTGCGCTTGCGCGCTATGCAGTAATTGGGCACCTACCATCACCTGTTTTCTAGGAAAACAGGTGGTACGATTCCCATAACCGGTACGGTACCGGTAACTCTCCCCTATTGCGAATAATGTCATAAAATGGGTACCAGTTTAGCAGCCTTTAAAGTGGCAGTCTCTTACTAGTGTTTTTATTTTTATTATTATTTAACCATTTAGAATATATCTTGTAGGGGAGAGTCGCCGAATTTGGACCACTTTTTCAAAAAGTGCAATATCTCAAAGGCAAAAGCATGTGATTCAGTCCTGATAGCTTCTCTTTATTGTTAATACTGCTGACAACCAAACCACAGTCAATCTAAACAATAACTCTTCAAACTTTGACAAAAGGTTAAAAATAACAAAAAAGGAAAGCGGTCCAAATTTAAGGCATTGTCCTACAAAAGGGCCCCTAATTTGGACCAGTTCTTATTGTGCATAAAATGAAAATCTGTGCAAAAGAAAAGGTGTGAAAACACAATGTTCACATTTTACGACTTAAGCCTAACAGAGTCCACAAATGAAATCGGGGCCACTTGTCCCAGCGCAATCCTCATGAGCCCATCTTTTGCACGATCGACAGCAGATCATGTCCTCCACTCTACATTCACCACACATGAAACAGTGCCAATCCCCTTCAACAGCAACTGATGCATCCTGGATGTTCCTCTCTCTCAGGGATGTTTTCTTTTTCGGCTGCTTTGGTAGGCCTACTGCTTTCTTGGGCTGCTTTTTTTGTTGAGGCCTACAGGAGGATTCTGCAAGACGCTTTTTGTAAGGGCTGGAAGTCAGAACCTCTGAACGCTCACCTCTGCGTTTACGTTTGCCAGCAGCTGGTGTTGAGGGCAGAACTGGTATCCTCCGCTGTATTGGTGATAGGCCAGGAGGCCTCACCAAGTCATCCACCTTTTTCAACAGGCACTGGTAATGGCCAGAATTGTCACCAATGGCTGTGTAATAGAGAAAAACCGTGTCTTCTTGTCCAAACTCCTGTCCATAGGATGTCACATGATTGCCCTGAACAATAACCACCTTTCGCTGAATGACAGCTGCTGTGTGGGTGATTTCAAGCTCACCAACGAATGAAGTTGGTTCTGTCATTCTTAGTAGTCTTTCTTCCAAAGAGGAGAAATGCATTCCAGCAGGCATGTCGGCATTCACAGCATCTCCGGTCATATGCTCCTGGATGTCTGCGAGGTTTGTTAGCATCTGGCGCACAACCTTTTGGCGGAGTTCATCAGCTTGCAATGTTTCCTGTAAATGCAATGCAGGAGAAGTGATCTTGCCATGGTTCCTCACTGCCTGCTGAAGATTTGGGTCCATTGCAGTGACAACAGATCTGAAGAAACAACGACCGTCAGATGAAGTGTCAATGATCTGATGGGAAGCTGCCCCAGGAATTGCAGACTGTTGGGGGGCTGCCTCAGGAGTCGGGGGCTGTTGGGGGGCTGCCCCTGGAGTTGCAGGCTGTTGGGGGGCTGCCTCAGGAGTCGAGGGCTGCTGGGGGGCTGCCTCAGGAGTCGGGGGCTGTTGAGGGGCTGCCTCAGGAGTCGGGGGCTGTTGAGGGGCTGCCCCTGGAGTTGTAGGCTGTTGGGGAGCTGCCTGAGGAGTTGCAGGCTGTTGGGGAGCTGCCTGAGGAGTTGCAGGCTGTTGGGGGGCTGCCTCAGGAGTTACAGGCTGTTGGGGGGCTTGTTGAGGTGCAAATGAAGGTGCAAAGTCTTGCTCCTGGAACACATTTCTGGAACATGGCCAGATCCCACTGGACTCAAAGCCCTTGATGGCAACTCTCATTGTTGCAGCCATGACATACGCTTCACCAAAAAGTTTTGCAACCTGATAGGTAGTGATGGAGCGTCCAGGGTTTGTGCGAAGCCATCTTTCTGCAGCCTGGTCATAGAATGTTTGTAGAGGCTTAAAGAACGCTCTGTCCAGTGGCTGGGTTTTGTGGGTGGTGTGGGGCGGCAGAGAAAGCATGATCACGTTGTTGTTACTCGCAATCTGAATGGCCTGCAAGTTCTTTGTGTGTGACCTGTGTCCATCCAAAACAAGCAGCACTTTCTTCTCATGGCTGGGTTTCACAAACTGAACGAAATGGTTCATCCATTGAACAAAGCGCTCACCATCCATCCAGCCAGAATCGGAGCATGCGACAACACTTCCTGGTGGAGCACCATCTCCAAGCATCAGAGGAACTTTCTTTCTTTTGAAGATCATCATTGGAGGAACATAGTGTGTTCCAGATGCATTCACACAACACACTACAGTTGTTGTGATGCCTCTTTCTGCACTTGAGAGAGACCCAATCTGCTTTTTTCCCTTTTTCCCCAAGACTTTTTGGCACCTTTTTTGCACTGTTGAGATGCCTGATTCATCAACGTTGAATATTCTGTCAGGAGTCAGCTGATGTTTGTCGATCAGTTCTTCGATCAGATTGAAATAATGGTCTATTGCTCCTTTGTTGAATCCACTGGCTCTAGAAATTGATGTAGCTTCTGGCTGTCTAAGACTGAGGTCTGGGTGCCTTTTCATGAAGTTGTAGTACCACGTTTTCCCAGCCATTGATTTGTCTTTGTTGAAGGGATGGTCAATACCCTTTTCAGTGGCAATCTCGAAGGCAAGGCTCATTAAGTCTTTCCTTGGCATCCCAAAGAACATGGACTCCAGTTTAAGAACCAGTTCAAAAATTTCCTTTTCTGTCTCTTCTGTTAAGACCGTACTTCTTCCCATCCTTTTGAAGCCCTTTGCATGTTTATTGGTGCCGTCTAGATGGCGCTTCAATGTTGCTTTCGGAACGCCATACATCCGTGAAGCCATGTTGAGACCCATATCTCCATTGCTGAAGGCCGTGATAGCTCGTTGCAGGTCATCCTCACTCCATTTGCCACTGGTGAAATAAAGGGAAAAAACCCTCATCAATATCAGTCAATCAGTCAATCTCTACATCAAAGTGGACACACACACACGCACAAACACACACACACACACACACAATACATACACACACAAAACATACACATACACACATATACACACACTCACACTCACACACACACACACATACACACATAAACGCACACACACACACACACACACACATAAACATACATACACATACACACACTCACACACACATACAGAAACACACACTCACACACACATACACACACATACACGCAAACACACACATACAGAAACACACACTCACACACACATACACACACATACACGCAAACACACACATACACACAAACACACACACACAGAAACACACACTCACACACACATACACACACATACACGCAAACACACACATACACACAAACACACACACACATACACACACACACACATACAAGGGCAGGTGGTCTAAAATAACTTAAAATGGTATGTAGACATTATTAATACATCAAACAATGCAGTCACTCATAATGGACCACTGTCTTCAAAAATGGACCACTGGTCCATTTAAAAAACTTAACTGGTCCAAATTAGAGGAAACTGATCAAAAACAAAAAGTAGCATTTTAAACAAAAAGCCGAAACTCTGTCTCTCTAACTTAGACAGTCTTAAGAGGACAAGACATGTGGTAATTCATCACATTATTGTTCAATTGCAATAGTATTAAAACAATACTTCAGTACAAACAAATGCAAAGGCAACATTTTAAACTCCAAAACATTAAAATGCAAAAAGACTTACTATTTCTGGGCACCACGTTTTTCCGCCATGTTGGATTTTGCAAACGCTACAAGGGAAGGTACTCCAGGCTTTAACAGCATTCACATTTACAAGAGTTACGTATCTTAGACAGAACACTGGTGGTCCAATTTAAGAGACGGTCCAATATCGGCGACTCTCCCCTACATCCTACAATTCACTCACCCTTACACTCAATAACAACCATTAACATCATCATAATTAGTACTAATTAATTACTAATGGCATCAAAAATTAAAAGAACCACGCGCATATGAAACAAAACAAACATGCCGATATTC
>JAUTWP010186695.1:0-17659 GCA_033042655.1 Cyathermia naticoides | reverse complement strand
ATCGAATAAAGCAATATTAATAATTTTCCCTTCCAAACAGTTAATAAAAATATGCCTCGATTGTTGCTCTTTAAAATAAAATTTCCAATCTTTTCAAAAATTTGTATTAAATTTTGTTGAATGGCAGAATCAGCCATGTCTGAATCTTCAATTCACTTTGTTCGTTATTCAAAAGTTGGAAATTATGTTTTTAACTTCTTCCCAAAATAATACATTGAATTTACAAATGTATGAAAGCTTACCATTTTTTTTACATTTTATCAATTTAATATGATTCCAAACACTAAATAGCATATAACACTAATTTTGTCAAAATTAGACACCGTTACTTTGTAATGCTAGACAATAACAGGACATAATGCTTAGATCTACACACACCCAAGCATTGTGTAATACAGTGGACTCTGACTAAACCAGACAGTCATGAACCAAGAAAAATATCAGGTTTTCAGGGGTTAAATTTACACTAAAATCGACACATTCAGATTGTGACCAAATATTTTGTGCAGTTTAGAGGGGATTCCAGTTTAGTAGTCGTCTGGTTTAGAGGGATTTCACTGTATTTGAAATGTCTCGAATTGAAAATTCAAAACACTTCCAGTTTCAATTGGAAAAAGATGATTAGCTATACATAATCTAAGAAACATTACTACCTAATTTGGGAGCGGGATGTAGCTCAGTCAGTAGCTTGCCTGCCTTTGAAGCGATCGAACGTTGGATCGATCCTTCTCAGTGAACCCACCTGCAGTTTGAGCTATTTTCCATTCTAACCAGTGCTCCACAACTGGTTCATCAAAGGCTGTGGTATGTGCTATCCTATCTGTGGGAAAGTGCATATCAAAAATCCCTTGCGGCTTATTGGAAAGAGTAGCCTATGTGGCGACAGGAGGTTTCCTCTAAAAGAAATGTGTCAAAATGACTGATGATAAGATAAAAAATCAATGTGCTCCAGTGGTGTCGTTCAATAAAACAAACTTTACTTTTTACTTGGTGATTTATAAATAAAACTCACAGATAAAGTAGCAATGCCCTGCCAGGTCATCTTCATGACTGAATCTTTACTTCTTGGCGTACTGATATATCCCTTCCTGTACGTACTGGTGCTGGAAAGTGGCGTCGTTCTGCGTGAGTATCTGTCGGCTTCACTGATGTGACGTCCTGGCATTCGGAGGGGATCAATGATCCGCGGAGACGCTGAATCAGGTTCATCATCTGGATGGCGTGCATATTCGTCCTTCAACTTGCCAATAGCTCCCGCATAGCGCTTCCGTCGATTATCCCATCTATTTGATCTAGTGTGATCCTCGTCACCAACTCCAAAGAAATCTGCCACACTGCTCTTCATGTACCTGTGTGAAATATATATATATATATATACATATAATTATAAACAAAAGTTATTACGACATCCCAGGTAATTTATATTAAAAAAAAAGAAGAAAAAGAGTTGAACACACTGTCACTAGCGCTTTCATGCCTATTTCTGTGTCTTTGTTATGTCCAACTCCCTCCATGGGTGCGAATTAATAATTATAAACAAAAGTTATTATGACATCCCAGGTAATTTATATTAAAAAAAAAGAAAAAAAAGAGTTGAACACACTGTCACTAGCGCTTTCATGCCTATTTACAATGTTAGAAACAGCACAACTATATTATTTTCAATTTCAGCACAGTCGTGTTCCAATACAAAATGAGCACAATACAAAATCAGATGGCGAATCCGGCTCTACTTGTCCTGATGTTCCACTCAACTATGAGAACAGACAGCAGTAAAAACTGAACTAAATGTGTTTACCTTCCTAAGCGCTTCATCTTACTGCCTGATGTTCCACCTCCGCCTCCTGGTGGAGCACTGGCAGTCGTCAGACGAGATATCTGTCTGTTGTAATCGTCATCCATCATGATACCTAAAATAACAATTTTATTTCAGTAAATTTTGTTTTATTTAACAATGCCACTAGAAGACAATTGATTTTTATCTTATCAGCGGCTATTGGAGATCTTTCATATGGTCATTTTGACACATTTCTTTCAGAGGAAACCTGCTGCCATCACATAGGCTACTCTTTTTTGATAATCAGCAAGGGATCTTAAATTATATGAATTTCCCATAGACAAGATAGCACATACCACAGCCTTTGATGAACCAGTTGTGGAGCACTGGTTGGAATGAAAAATAGCCTAAACTGCAGATGTTTCTGCTGAGAAGGATCAATACGACGACCGACCACTTCAAAGGTGGGCAAGCTACCAACTGAGCTACATACCACTCCAATTTATCTCAGTTAAAAAAATATAACATAAAGTAAAGTTTGTTTTGTTTGATGACACCACTGGAGCACATTAAAAAAAAAAATACAGTACTAGTTCCCTCCCTTAGACCGCGAATAAATATAGTAGACAACGCTTCCTTGTGATTACTGAATTTTTTGTTTGAGTGTTTTGGTGACTTTTTAATGATGGTGCATTTACAAAAAGTGTCACAATTTGACGCAAGGCAAAATGACATACGATTACAAGATATAGATGTCATACTTACGCATGTGAGTATTCAAAAACAATTTTATGGTTAGCAAAAGTAGCTTGGCTGTCAATTTGCAACCCTTGATGATTGATCTCTATTTATATCGCAAGAAATCCCAAACAAAACGGCTGTTCGGAAACTAATGATGTTCGAAAACTGATGATCGGATGATAATAATTATTATATACATGTATATACTGAGGTTTTTGGGTGTCTTTTGTTAATCAAATAGGTGGTATGTTGAAATTTGCTATTGCCAAAAATCTCAAGAGTGAGGACAAACATTGTACATGATATATCTTTTCATTATTGGCTAATTTTTATTATTTATTTATGCTGGATAAGAAATTATATGAATATGGAAATATGCTTGCATGACTGAATTCACTGTTTTAATCAGCTGTATGGTAAGAATGTCTCGCTGACAGCTAGATTAAAAGATTTACGGTAAATAAAAACAAAGCTGCAAGTTTGTCACATGAAAAGACAGCTGTCCGTAGTGTCATCTTAGAAACACACGCTGGGTTCAGATATTTTTAATTGGGAATTAACAGTTGAACAGCTTAATTTACCAACGAGAATAGAATTGTTCTCCAAACCAGTAAGTGTTCCCAAGAGTTCTTGGACCATTAACATCCTATTAGAAGTTTAAGGGAGTTAAGGGAGCATGTCATTTTACATAATTTGGTTGTCTGTTGTCCTAATGTATTCCTTTTTCACAACTGGTTAAGCAGACAGAGACAGATGGGCCCGGAGCATTGAGGCTTGAAAGTCGCCTCCCTTTGAGTCACAAAGTGAGAGAATCATAAATCAGCTTCACAATTGGCTTTGTTAAATATATTGCAGATTAATTGAGCTCCAACCAAGTTAATTATAACTTTCATCAATGTATACAATATATTTAAATTTATTTTCACTTCTTTTGCTTCATGTATATATTATGATATAATTATTTCTAAGTGTTTTTTTTGTTTTCAATGTAATTTAGTATTGATACTTTTAAAATTAATTTGTAGTTTTAATGTCTATAACTAAAAGTGCCTATTTTAAATGAAATATTAAAGATTTTAAAAAGTGGCATCTAAAAAGCCTACTAACAACATCAAAATGAGTGAAATCAGCTTATTTAATAGGAATGTTTTTGTAATGTTAAATTTAATATCATCTCTATTTTGCATTTTGATGGATAATTAAGTGTATTAATACATTTATAAATGGAATTCAGCCACTTCTTTCAGAATATAAAATACAGAGAGTGATATTTTTCTATTCTGTAGATGATGAACCTTTATTGATTTTTTGGTTTTTTTTACCAAATTAATTAAAAAAAAACTTATTAAGGCGCATTCTTGTCATATTTTACCAATACAGACAATTCTATGTGTGGGTAAGGTTTGTCTTTATTGAATATTTAAAACTTATTGAACATTATTGTTTATTTTCAGTGTGAAAGCTCCTGTGAAGGACCCGCCAAAGAGCAACCCAAGTAAACGGCATCGTGAGCGACTGAACTCTGAGCTTGATCACCTGGCCAGCATGTTGCCCTTCGAGCAGAGTGTCATCTCCAAGCTGGATAAACTCTCCATCCTCAGACTTGCTGTCAGCTACCTCAGAACAAAAACTTATTTCCAAGGTAAAATTCACAAATATTTAAATATTACACCTCTTTGCAAAGTTATAAGTAAAATCTGGATATCAAAAACAAATGTTTACATGAGGTGGGGTGGAGTGGGTTGTTCATTGTTGAAATATATATCAAGTCTCAGCACAGTCAACAAATTGTCATTCTATCTTTTGGTAGGCCTATATGTAACAAAGGGAATGATATGTGGTATCTATGTGAAGAGCATACAAAAGTGTATTGGTATTGGTAGCAGATTTCTTATGTAGACCATGTTTAAACTTCATGGAGATGGTGAAATACCTGAAAATTAATGACAAAAATTTAAGTCTTTCTTTATAAAGACATTTGAGGAAAAATAACTGCATTGGAGAAGAAAAACATAGAATTACATCGACTTGTCATAACATTATGTTTGCAACATTTATTCAAACTTGCTGATAATTAACTGAAATGTTAAACTTTTATTTTTGTAATATAATGGAAGACACAGCCTGACATACAAATTAAAAAACAGTTGGTTTCGTATAAATCAAATAAATCAAACCATATCACTGAGAACATACTTAGTCCATTCTTGTTGAAAAATCTTCCAGAATACTTTAATTTTAACTCCAAAAATTATAATTCATTATTAATAATTACTTGTCGACGTGATCCCATTACATAAATGAGAGTGGCACGGTTCTAACTAAAGTTTGCTCCATTATCTGCCTGTGTGTAAAGTGAAGCTGTGTGATTACATCTGTGACACTTGAAAACTGATGACAATGAAGATACACGTGTTATACCTGGACGTAACCATTAACACTATGAGTTATCTCTTCTGTCAGCTCGCTGTGTTATTATTAGTTAATAAGCTCCATCCCGATCATCTGCAGCACAAGTCTTCTCAACATTTACTATTTTCACTCGCACAAGCAATTATATGCTCAAATCTTGCCATGCCGTTTTCAACAATTAAATAAAGAGTGACATTTCACAGTTGTACATTAAATGACATATTTCACTGTCGTACATTAAATAACATATTTCACAGCTCTGTGTTAAATGGTTCTTGTAGTAATAATGTCTGAAAGCAAAGTTGAATTTTATTTCTTAAAATAAGTCTGAAGACTGAAATGGGTGATGAGTGGTCAAGGGTCCAGTTGGTCAAGTGGACCAAGTGTTGGTCTTGTTTCTCATCTGATTGTTAGTTTTAAAATAATTCAGTAATTACAGTTTATAATTTCTAGGTAATCATTTTAGTACCTCATCATTTGACATATTATCATGAACATTTAAACTGTACCGTACTAAATTAATGAGGATAAGCATTTAGTTTTTAGTTAATCTATTTTCTTTAGTGCCTCCTTTGTCACTGAATCATATACATGTACTAGTGTATTACAATGTATTATATTATAGTTACTGTTGAATAAAGATGTCATTGTCATATCAGATGGGAAAGCAATTTTTTTTAATTATTATCAGAGGTTCGTTTACTATATTACAATTATTATACTTTTAGAAATTGAACTGTATTTTTCAAATAGTATGCAATTATATTTTCCTGTCAAAATATAATTTCTTTGATATGAGTAGGGAATATATTTATCTGAGAAAATATAATTTCATAGATTTGGAATGATGTATATAATTATTTGCCTGTGATACTACCATTTCATAGATGGGCTATACATGTAGTGAGTATAAAGAAAGAAAGAAATGTCTGTTTTATTATACCTGAGTCTATTATTTAATCAGCATCTATTTGGTGTCAAATACATAATCTTCAGAAGAAACCCACCACTGCTACCATTACACATACTCTTTTCAATAAGCAGCAAGGTTTTCTTTTTTAAATATGCACTTGTCACAACCTTTGGTGAACCAGTTATGAAAGAATGGAAAAAAGTTGTTTGGATCAACCAACAGGAATTAGGGTATATTTACCTAGGTTAATACCATTTGTTAGATGGGAGAGGATGCAGTGATTTATATTGTGGTTATATTTAGCATGTTTATCAAGAAGCTACCCAATGGTTAACAATGTACATTGTACTAGGATGTGGATAAGCATCTGTTATGTTCAACTGACTGTTAAATTCATATTGATTATATCTGCTTTGCATGTTGGTTTAGAAACATGATATTCAACTGTATGTCATCAACCAGAGCATCCTATACATTATTGTTCATCCAACTGGATTTGGTTTGATTTGATGAAGGGGTCAGTTGTTTAGTGATTGAGAATAAATACAATTTCATATTTTTTGTATTGAGGATGTTTGAACATTAGTTTAAACAAGACATGTTAAACCATTTAAATATAATATGTTTTTGGTCAAATATAATGATTTGAGAAAAATACATTTTCATGAATCCTAAAGCATTAAAAATTTATTTTTATATTTGTTATGAATGGCAAATTTGAAACCATGAAATAAAATATGTCACTTTATATGTGAAATGGTTTAAGTGTGATGTTGTTATTTAATTATTTTCTAATTAGTTTTTGGAGGTGGTTGGGTGTTTCAAACAGCTAATTTTAATCATCAAGTATAAGCCTTAGTTTTCAATTTATTGTAAAATAATTTGTTTATAAGCATTTTGTGTTAATTTTAAATTATTTGGGCATTCATTGCGACAAAATGTTAGTGAACATTATTGATTTTGTTGAATTTTTTTTTTAATTTGTATATAAATTGTAACTCAAAAGGAAGTCATTTATAATGCATTCTGTTTTGTACAATCGTAACAATGCAATTGTGAAACTATCTTTTTAAAAAGCTTCTGATTGATATGACAATTTATTACTAATTTTGTCAGATAGTCTGCATTAATTGCTGCTGGTTGATGTGTATAAATATCTAATAACTACACTGAGATTTGTTTAACGTGTTTGTCGTCATCCTCTCTTGCTTGGCCGACTCTTCTCTGACATGTAGTCGAGTGCAGACATCATACAAAAGACTCCCATACATTTTGTCCCGCGCCGGCGTCCACGGACCGTGTCGCCAGCAAACGGCGTGCTATTATCTCAGTCTGTAGTGCTCTCCAGTGCAATATTGAGAGGCCTGGTGATCGCGCAATTGGGGGTCATTGTGGATATTATTGGAAAACACAATAGAAGATTGTCAAGCACTCCAGACTACATTGTGCACTAACACCAATATTTACACAGCATTGGCCTTCTTGCCTGGAGAGGCTGTAAACACATTCATGAATGGAGTATCACAGTTTGTAATGACAACTGCCAGTAGTGAATACTTGAAATGAATGCCTTTTTAATATCTCTTAATTCAGTATGTTGTAAAACTTAGGCTAAAGATATCCCATTGACAGTAGGCATGTGATAAGTACACTAGAGGAGAAAGAAGCTGATGTTTGAAGGACATGGTTATATGAAAATTACATAATATAAATTAAAACTTTTTAATACAATCAAACAAATTTTACTGTTTATGATCATATTCACATTTCAATTGCAGTGTAATAATTGGTTATGTTTTTAATATAATTACATAATTGGCCACTTTGACATCCAATAGCTGATGATTAAAAAAATCAATATAGTCTAGTGGCGTCGTTAAATAAAACAAACTTTATAATTGGCCCCACCCTATCCCTTTATACACTGACTCCACTTTTCTCTATCTTTTGTGACAATGTTGAAATATGATTGAAACCATGCTATCATTGCTCTGAAATCTGTCTGCTATTGAGGTAAACTTCCATGAAGTCTGGTGATTTTAATGTTTAATGCCATACAAATTATAATTTTAATTTTAAATTTTAAAAGTATTACAAACACAAGTCTTGTATCATCACTGTTTTTACTGTTATTCATGAGTCTATTCCTTCACTACTTTGATAAGAAAAAACTTGGAACTCTGTTGTCATGTGCAGAAATATGGATTTGGTAGTGATGTAAATTGTGTTGTTTAGTTTACTAAATTGATAAATGAGCAGTATTAATGTTTTTGATTAAAGTTTTTATTTACCTTAATGTGATTGCAAAGTGAATTGACCTGGCTATTAAAATTACACAATAATTGTGTTTATATTTCTGTTTCTCTTCCTCAATTGATGACTTTTTGGCTAACAATTTTATAAAACAAACAGTAAAATTGGTATGTTCTACAAAAATCTCTTTGAAGTTATTTTTCTATCTAGCTTAATGTGATTGCTAATTTCATTGTGTGTTTCTTTGACCTCGGGTGTCTGGAAAATATAGAATACGAATATTGTGCGTAAAAGGCTTTCAGTAGTACAAAGGACTAGAAAGTTACCTTTGTTGTAAATTTCGATCATTAAATAAAGAAACATTGCCCAAGGCATCCAATTGCCATTTGATGAAGAAGACGAGAGAGAAAGTGACAGACAGGTTGCTGTGAAACTGTTTTCGCATTTTTGCTGATCGGATTGTGCAGCCATGTTCTTGCGCAGTGGGCTTTTCATCTACCACAACTAATTGATGCAGGCCCCATTAAGTCAGTTCCGGGCAATCAGTGTAAAAGCTGATCAGACCGTGGCCGTGGCTTCACCGTGCAAGCGTTTCAACGTGACCACGTGAAGAATCTTGTACCAGGAAGAGCCACAATGGACGAATAATCATGTATTTCATTTTGTCTGACAGGAGACAAGCCTAGATTTACAATTTCAATCAATGAGCGAGAAATGCTACACTGTGTCATAGTTAATTGACTGAAATTTAATAACAAATTACCTTTTCAGCAGTTGAAGAAGTCAAAGATAAAAAGCTTTCTCTTTTATTCTGTCCTTTTTTTACTAAATTAATATGGTCAATGATTATTGTAAAACAACATATGTCTAGAACAAAACAGCATTCAAAAGATAAAAATAATAATAATTAAGTCTTAGAAAAATCTCTGACATGTAAGTCGTTTAGCTGGAGCTTGTAATGGTTTGGGATGATGGGATAAAGGAATGGTGGATTGGCAACCACATATTAAGCCCGAGGAACTTTACAGTAGAAAAGAAAGGATTAATCATTGTCTGTAAAGTGATTGGCTACCTCTGTAGACGTCGTTCTTGTATTACCACATAAATTCTCCACTATCGCTTGTTACTACCATACGCCAGCGTTTCTCCACTCCAAACAAAATGGATGATGTTCGGAGATTTGACTCTAAACTACCGTTCCTTGTAATGGATTTTGGAGGAAATTGCGCGAGATGACTCTTAAAATTATGCCTTAAACAAGTTCATCATGCCGTTCATTATTTTGCTTGGCACTACTGTGTAATTTTCATTGTGGGGGTTTGTTTAAGGCTGTAATTTGCATCACTTATGCAGAAAGAAGGATTATGGGGGCTACAATTGATTGTTTAACATTGAAGGCTAAAATTACAGGCTCAGGTTAAGAATGATTTTCAGATACTTCGCTATAGCTGCCAGGGGTGAATATTATTATTTTTATGTTCACGTCAATCCTTGCAAGATTAAAATTACAGACCAACTTTAGCCGTGCAGTTTCATCTGTGTGTAGTTCAGAAGTTTAATGGGCAAAAAAAGAATTTGATCAAAGGAAGTGTCGTATGCTTACATATGGCTACTTTTATTGCCAATTGATGCCAGTGTTTACATATGTGTTTTGGGGTAGTTATTTATTTTATGATAGGAATTGAGTGTGTTTATACTTTGGAAGATAAAGTATGATTACAAATTCTTCACTGTATGAACCATTTACATTCATGTAACTTTAATCTTTATGTCCTTTTTTTACTTAACCCAAATTTATCACAGCTTACCATTAATCTATCATAAAATTTGGGTTGAGATTTCTTTTATTTAATATCATTGTTCCTAAGACCATTTGTTTTTTTAATATTATAGATAAGCTAACATGCAATTTGACTGAAATACAATAAAAACTAAATTCCATTTTGGCTAGATTTATTTAAAATAATGTTCCTTTTAATCTATATTTAAAGAAGTTTGATATATCTGTTTACAAAAACTAAATCTAAACATTTTATCCAAATTCTACTTAATATGGAATGACTAATTTTTAGATATACTTATTATGGAAAAATGGAACTGCTGTAAATGACAACAAGTCAAAATAAACATTATATTCAAAATAAAAGAGTGGCCTGATAATTATTACTGTTTAAAAATGTTTTATCTTGAAATAAATAAACAAGATATTGGATTTAAAAAAATATAATAATAATTTTGTTACTTGAGCATGTATTAATTTTTTCATAAATTTAAAAAAAAGTTTCTTTTTATCATGATTAACAGTTGTGTCTGTTTAGTGATAGCATTACTCAACCGTTGAGTTGACTCCATTCATTGTTTTAACTCATGTTAAGAATGATAATAATTATTATCATTGTTGTTGGGAAGTTATATTTGAACACATTTATTTTTATTTGTACTTGTATGTGGTACTTTAAAACATTTATTTCTCTTCTAAGTTTATTTCTACTTTCTATTGTAGTTATTTGGTCATTCTGGCAATGATAAAAAGATTTAAAATTTTACAGTAAATCATGAAATGAATGTGTCATGAAATTCATGTGTTGTGATAGTGGTACAGTAAAATAGTTTTATTAGCACCTCTTGCATTTTTTAAAACAGTATGGCGTAGGTTAAATAAAAATGTGTCAACTAATTATTGTGTTTATACAGTATTATATAGTCACCATATTTTTTCACATTCATAATTTGATCACACAAATACCATAATAATAAAAGTTATATATTTAAAAATAATTATAATAATATTGCTAATAATAAAATATATTTCTTTGAGCATTTATAATAATAAAAGTGATTTATTTGGTTATTTTGGCAATGATAATAAATACTTTTTTGCCAAGAATTTATTTTATTTAAAAAAAAAATTAAATTGGTTTTAAAAAGGATTGGAAATGTGTTCAGTCAATGAAAATAACTTGATGTAAGCTGATCTTGCCAGGCACAAAATGACTGACAAGAAGCTTGACTCACGACTCTATGAGTTAATTCATTCCTATCTTGATTTTCAAGGAAAGAAAACAAGAAACTTTACACCTCAAGTACACATATAATTCTAGCTTTATTACCTTGCAAACAATCGGTGTAAGATTTAGAAAACTGAGAAAATACCGATTTGTCACCATGAATTCACAATCTGAGTTATCAGTACTTGTCATCACCAATATATAACAACTCTAGGCTGGAAATGTCAGCTTCTTTATATTTGCTTTGTACCAGCTAGTACGGTTTTGAAACAAAGCAAGAAGTTTTTTTTTTGTCCTATTTTATCCCGACACAACCAAGGGACATTGTTTTGTTTTTTGTTTTGCCTTGTCAGACAGTTGAGTGAACCGATTGATTGATGTGTATATGAAACAGTCATCCCAGGTGATCAGGTTTCTTCTTTGATGGCTGTCAGTGGCAAGTTTCATTCAAAACCATGCGGTCATTTAAAAGATTAAATTTCAAATGAATTTTAACATGGTTCACCTCTAAACCTCTCTGCTTTATCAATCAGTTTTTGCACCTGAGATTTGTTTGTGGGTCGGTGCTGCGTTCCATGGTTACTAGGTACCGGAAGAGACATTGTTTAAGATAAAAAGGAGTTCCTGTTTTTATTCAAGTAGGCTAATACTGAAAAACACTAATAATATTCATCATGTGTTTTAAGGAATATTTTTAATTTATAATAAATATAAAAATGTGTATAATTTAAGCATGCAAACAATTAGATATATGTACTGCTTAAAATGAATGAACTGACTTATTCATAATACACAAGTAACAAACTTAGATGTGGACTCTCAGAACTAATGCCTTCCAATATAACTAGTATGCTTTAATAAAGTTAGCAACAGGCAGCAAAAGTAAAGTTTGTTTTATTTAATGATGCCACTGGAGTACATTGATTTTTATCTTATCAGCGGCTATTGGATGTCATTCATATGGTCATTATGACACATTTATTTTAGAGGAAACCCACTGCCACCACATAGGCTACTCTTTTCAATAAGTAGCAAGGGATCTTTTATATGCACTTTCTCACAGACAGGACAGCACATACCATGGCCTTTGATGGATCAGTTGTGGAGCACTGGTTGGAATGGAACAACAGGCAGAAATTGAAGTAATTACATTGCTTACGATAGACAGAATACAGTGTCAGTATATGTTAGCATTGTTAGCCCTTCATAAATACATTTTAAAATATGTTTCTATGAATTAACAGTTTTATCAATTATTTTAAGTCTGTTTCAGAATACCTGTGATATACAATGGTCTGGATATCAGTCAACATGACAGAATCTGGGTTGCAATCTGGATATCTTTTTCTTAAAAATGGGAAAAAAGTTAAAATTGAAAACAAAATCTGTGAAATCTAAGTAAAAAAGAAAGAAATATGGAAGGGTAAAATGGACTGTCACCATATCATATTACATTATTAATGGATTTATTCCTGTCTTTGAATAAGTTGTCATAGTTTGACAAAGATAATATCTAGAAATGATTTTTGTTATCTCTCTATACAAGTCTGATACTAAAAATGTTTTAATCAAGATGTTCTTTTTGATTACCTTATTTATATTATTCATCTCTGTCAATGTGTTATTTATATTATACACTGTGGATTTGTCTGTCCAATTGATGGGATAGGAAAATAATGTTTGTTTAATGAAATCCAGCTCAGTATTAAGATGTCAAACATATGAAAGCATTTCCAAAACATGATATATTTATTGGGGTAATTTTGAGAGAGAAAATATATATGTGTCATACTAAAATTAATATAAAATGTATTTCATGTTAGAAAGAAGTTGTTTGAACATTTTTAAATATTCATGTTTATAAAGTGTTTTGATGGAAATTGTATTGTCAATAATTATTATTGTTAAATAGTACTAAAATTCATATACCATACTAGAAGTGCTATTTCCAAAATCTTATTGGTGCACATGCATATCTTGTTATTAAAATTAAATCTTTTTATGTTTATTCAGGAGTTGAAATTGTGACATAAGGTCTACATAAATAAAAAGATTGATTAAAAAATATCCCAGATATCAATGAATAATGTGGTTATTCTTTCATTAATATAATATCATGGATTAATATCTAAAAATCAGGGTTATACTTTCATAAAATAGTCGAAAAAACAATAATTAACAATTTATAATTGGAAAACCTTTTTACTGAATTTTGTAAATTTGATATTGTTACCAGCCCCAAATTGTATGGAAGATTAATCACTGGATTTTCAGAAGAAACAAAGCTTTAAACAGCCACATAAGCTACATTTTTATTGGCCATAAGGCATCATTCATATTCACAGGATAGGATATACTATAAAGCCTGATGCATGAACAGAGACAATACCCCACTCAAACTAGGCTAGTACTGTACTAGTAGTAGCTGAACCTTTTATTTTATTTTCCACAAAGATGTGCTACATTTTTCATACAAATGTTGAGATGATTATTTTTAATTTCAGCTGTTATACCTAATCGATACCATGGAATGGAAAGTCATATCCTGGGTCGATCTCATCTCTTCACGGAACCTGGATTTTCAGAAGGGGATAGCATTCTGCAGGTAAACTATCGCCAGTATATGTGTTTACATTTTACAATAAAATTGTGGATCATGAAAAATATATATATACTGACAGCCATAGAAAATGCAGCACTAACTCGTGTCATTTGTGTGTTTTGGAGATTTTAACGAATTATGTGCTCAAACTGTATCATGCTTCAGCACATGCACAAGGAGTCGGATGTAGCTCAGTCAGTAGTGTGCCTGCCTTTGAAGTGGTTGGTCATCGGATCAATCCTGCTCAGTGGACCCATCTGCAGTTTGGGCTATTTTCCGTTCCAAACAGTGCTCCACAACTGGTTCATCAAAGGTCGTGGTATATGCTGTTCTGTATATGGGGAGTGCATATAAAAGATGCCTTGCTGCTTATCGAAAAGAATAACATATCTTGCAGCAGCAGGTTTCCTCTAAAAACTTGCCAAAATGATGATATCTATGATGTCCAATAGCCAATGATAAGATAAAAATCAATGTGCTCCAGTGGAGTCTTTAAATAAAACAAACTTTACTTTCAGCCCATGCACAAAGTATGGTTTGAAGTGACCTTCCATCCAATTACATTCGTTCTACTCTATATTTCAGACTGCATCTCCACAAAAACTAATA
Source organism: Cyathermia naticoides (assembly GCA_033042655.1). Lineage (NCBI taxonomy): Eukaryota > Metazoa > Mollusca > Gastropoda > Neomphalida > Neomphalidae > Cyathermia > Cyathermia naticoides. The sequence continues at coordinate 3,344 of JAUTWP010186695.1, read as the reverse complement.
TTAGCCGGATAAATGAGTGCTGCATTTTCAATGACACAATATTAGTATTGGCAAGCATAAAATATTAGTTAATTGATGATAAAATAAATAGAATATTTGTCCTTTTGCTTGGTTCAGAATGAATAATGATGTTTTAAAATATTTATTTCAGGCATTGTATGGCTTTCTGTTTGTGGTCACATGTGAAGGAGAGGTTTTCTTTGCTTCTAGAACGGTTGAACAGTATTTGGGTTTTCATCAGGTATGTATCAAAAATATCAAAATATTGTGACTAATATAATATCAATTAGGTTTTGCTATGTTTATTACTTTTGTATGCACTTACTCTTAGAAAGCATGAAAAATTTGTTTTGTCTGTTTGAATATTTAGAATTGTTGCTAAATGTTGATCATTGTTTCAATCATTTGCTCAAGACAAAAAGATGCATGGACGTGAGTGGAATTACATCCACACAAATTTGTTTTTATGTTCTTTCTAGATAGCTTCAAATTAAAATGTAATTACCAGTTTTTACCAAATTTTACCAGATGCATGGACTTGAGTGTAATTACTTCCACACAAATTAGTTTTTATTTTATTGTTAGATAGCTTCAAATTAAAATGTAATTACCAGTTTTTACCAAATGTGCATCCGAAAAAGTCTGTGCTTATAAATATGACATTCTCATTGGTCACAAGCTGCACCACTTCCTGTAATCTTATATCCATTGGATTATGGGTAATTGTGATGTTTTTTCCAGGTTTCTTAGCGGACAGAATTACAATTCTATTACATTTTAAATTAATGGTTTCTTATTTCAAAATACTAAAAGATGCTAAAGAATTAAATAGACAGGAATTAACGAAGTAATCCACCCACAATCATAAGTAACTAAATTTAATTTATCCTGTTGTGACAACACACAGTGTTCTTGATAATTTAACTCAGCAAATGTATTGTCAAACACAGGAGGGAGTAAATGAAATTGTCGCGGCAGACCTATAATAAAGCATAGAAACACCTTCGCACTATCAACGAAAGTGGAAAAAAGATACATGAAGGATGGAGTTACATGCAGCAGCCTATCTAAAATGATTTATAAAGCACAGCTGTATATATTGATCTGAAGACCCAAAACAGCAATTAATTAGGGGTATTGATGTGACAATTTCTTATTCACTGTCAAGATTACTGTAAGCTTCTTTGTGGCCGGCTCAGCCTTCATGACTTACTGCCTCTGGTGCCAGTCGGCAATCGCCCAGTGAAAAGTTAATCACAGCGGTAATGTTTTATACAAGTTAAATTTTAGTGTATTGCCTTACATTTAATTTGCAGTTTGGGACAAAGGATTTTTAAATTGCATAAATTCTTGTCATAATTTAAAGATTTTTTGTTTGAATTTTTTTATTCTTCTTGAGATATTTGTGTTAAGGTCACTGTTCCTAGTTACAAGTAATTGTAATGAAAGTATAAAAAAAATATCATTAATGCATGTCCTTAAAATAGGTTCCAAACCTGATTTAAAAAAATGTTTTTGTTTGTGGCAAATTTTATTATAAATTCTATTTTTATAGTGTTTTAATAAATGGATGGCAAACTATTAAAGTAATTAAATCATATGTAGTTACACTATAAATTATGGTCACTCAGTGGATCTACTAAAAGTAAAATTCATGTGATTTATAACAGCTGCATCTGCACTTCAGGTATCACTCTCTTTCAATATTGATGAATAATGTTTGTAGCACATCAGAACTCATTTAGTTTAAAACTCATCTCAGTATTGCACTGTGCATTTTGTTAAAATTTGAAATTCTCTGATTTAACCAGTGTTAGAAGCCAGTTGGAAACCAAAAGTCTTGTTTAGACAACATTTTGAATGAGACAGATGGTTAAGTGGACAGACTACAGCATCAGCATCTACATTTCAATATTTTAATTATAACCAGAGACGCATGCTCTTCAAGCTAAAGCACCTAGTCACATGTAAATACTTTCACAATGCCTGTTTATCAGTACTAAAAAAAATGGCCAAGTAAAACAGATTGATCATCTTGTACATATCCAATCAGCCTGGATGACAAAGAATGATCACTCTCACTACTTTAGATTAAACCTATTAACCAGTCTGATGCCATTTTTAACCTGCAGAACATGTTTATTACAAGTATAACTAACATAATGTAATGGAGGGCAAAACCACAGAAACATTTTAATAGCCATACACAATACAGTGAAACCAGCTCAGCGTCTACCTCTTAATAAGCAACTGCCTCTTTAAAGAGTAGCTTTCTATGTTGCCAATCATCTAATTTAGTAAAACATGACTTGTACTATTGTATCACGCATTCAACATTATTAAAGAATCGATTTTAATTACTCCCTTGAGTTATTCACTGACATTTACATAACTTTGTTCAACCAATCTGGAACTACAAAATAATAAATTATTATTATTATTTTAAAATTTAACCTATCAGAATATAACTTTTTGAAAACATTTGGCGCTAACTGGTAAAGAATGAGATGACAATGACAAAGGAAGATTCTTCTGTCTTTGAGCTAATTTGTCTACCCCTTGTCCTACTTGTATTGAGACAGTAGTAGTGAACATGTCATGGAAGAACATGTACTTAGTACATTGTGTATATGCAGGCATACTGGTAATATATTTATATTAAAATTATTGAATGAAAGTCCATTTTAAAATTGTACAACCATTCTCAAATAAGTTTAATTTTCAATTATTTTAACTTTGTAAATTTCTCACATTGAGAAACCAAGTTTAAATCATTTCAGTAATTAAAAGTTGGTCTTTTAAACATGTGAATTAAAAGCTGGTCTTTTAAACATGTGAATTAAAAGCTGGTCTTTTAAACATGTGAATGAAACTGTCAAAAGTTGTTAGAAATAATACACCATAACTTATAACATACTTTGTAGAGTATCTTTTATTACTATCTGCATTTCTGCTGCAGGATAATCTTGTAATAATCCCTCAGCCTGTTTTTTGGTTGATTCCTTTATTGATCAAGTGTCAGTCATAATCCACCAAGCTAAATGTTAACTGTTGTAGTATTATGTGGCGACCTAGGAACGGACATTTAATCTGTTCAACGTCTGTTGATGTGTGTCCGATGAACCATGCTTGAAACATATCCAGCACCATTCACCTTATGGAGACATTAGGAATTAACGTTGAAAGGGCCATTCGGTTCAAGGGAAATTGGATGATCTTTTAGCCAGCCCTGATGTTTTGTCTTGCTAGCATATGGCACTGGGGTTTCTCTACCTGTTCCGCACAGATGCCCCCTAAAATTTGTGTCATTAAAAAATTATGAGAGCGTATTCTTTGATTTGCTC
>JAUTWP010186585.1:0-17698 GCA_033042655.1 Cyathermia naticoides | reverse complement strand
TAATGCTATATTAATTATAATGCAGTAAAAGAGTTAATATTTAATTAATTCATTCCCAGTCCGTCTATTGGTTGACAAACGACTAACAGTGACCAATAACGGTAATTATAATGCTATATTAATTATAATGCAGTAAAAGAGTTAATATTTAATTAATTCATTCCCAATCCGTCTATTGGTTGACAGACGACTAACAGTGACCAATAACGGTAACTATAATGCTATATTAATTATAATGCAGTAAAAGAGTTAATATTTAATTAATTCATTCCCAGTCCGTCTATTGGTTGACAGACGACTAACAGTGACCAATAACGGTAATTATAATGCTATATTAATTATAATGCAGTGAAAGAGTTAATATTAAATTAATTTCATTCTTGAATTTTTACGTTCCAATCATGTAATAAATGCGTAATACCTGTTTTATCAACCCATTTATTTCACCTTTAAGGTCATCTAAGCGTAATTGATGTTCAGAAGTCAGACGAAGCAACGTTTGAATGTTCCGCTGAAAATAAACTTGGATTTGCCTTGTCCACAAAACAGGTTCTGCATATTGAAGGTAATAACGCTTAACTCTCTGCATTGAGCATGAAAGAGTTTTACAAATACATTTTAACAGTTTTATTGTGCAGCATAGTAAAAATAAATTAGGGCGGCTTCCAACAGGTCGAGGGGCCATAGCCCCTGTAATAGAATTATTTTGTAACTTAAGGTGTCAGATAGTACATTCTGATGTCATTTCATCAAAATAGCCGATGATAAGATAAAATCAGTGCTCCAGTGGCATCGTTAAACAAAACAAACTTTTAAATTGTTTAGACATTATATTTAACCTTATACAATGATTTGACAATATAAATGTTCTATTCAGACAGACCTCGTTCCTCGAAGGTGGCAAAGTCGGAAGAGATGATTCAGGTGGCACGTGGCTCGGATGTTCGTCTCACGTGTATCGCTGTTGGTCATAACACAGAAACTGTCACCTGGCACAGAGACAATAACCTCGTGCATGACGTCACCAGCAATGTGTACAACGTCAGGAACGTGAACGCCAACACCACGATCACATGTACTCTAACAAATAAAGGCTACAGCGCAACAACAATGTTTCACATTATAGTTAACGAGAACGTTGGTGGGTATCAATCATAAACATGCTAAAATAAAATAAAGTGTTTAAAGGATCATACATACCAGTTCGTTTTATTTATAATTTAGACTAATGACTCAAATAGTATTAACACTGAGTATTATGGTATAAAATAATAACAAATGACCTTTGACCATGCATCATGTTCAAAACAGTTATGCAACATGTATTACTATTATATCAGGATATCTGGCTTTGTGAACTTCACATATAAATATTAATGTAAAAACAACACAAAACATTCTAAACATAGATTGAACACTTCGTAGAAATACACATGTACCTTATTATGTTACCTGAACAATGGTGAGCAATAAATACTCACAAATGGACCATCTGGCAGATAGACACTGCTTAGACATGGACCATTTGTTGGAATAAGTAATGATTAGTTTGTTTTATTTAACGACGCCACTAGAGCACATTGAATTTTATCTTATCAGCAGCTATTAGACGTCATTCATATGGTCATTTTGACAAATGTTAGAGGAAACCCGCTGTCGCCACATAGGCTACTCTTTTCGATAAGTAGCAAGGGATCTTTTATATGCATTTTCCAATAGACAGAACAGTACATACCACGGCCTTTGATGAACCAGTTATGGATGACTGGATGGAATGGAAAATAGCTCAAACTGCAGATGGGTCCACTGAGAAGGATCGATCCGACGACCACTTCAAAGGCGGACAAGCTACATCCCGCTCCCGAATACCATATAAGTTAACTGGACGATAGTAAATGGCTGGAGCTTTTTCATATTATGAGACAGGGAATAAATAGACAAATTAAGAATGAAGAAATTATAATTATCTTTCACAGTAAATCAACAAATACTAAACATATTCATTTATCTTGCCTAATACATTCTAAAGTATAGTGGTTTAGTAATTGAGCATTATTCCTTCATATTTAAAAATATTTCATTTTTCATTGTTTTTTTTGAATGACCATTTATAGATTCTCTTATGCCAACAATGGTCCCCATCAAACCAGCGACTGACGATAAAAGTTCAAACAGTATTAACATGATCATGAATACAACACCAAGTAAGTATGCTGTCATGAAAAGAAAGAAAGCATTGGAATGTTTGTTTGTTGAACGACCTCCCAACACATTGTACTTTATTAGCGGTTATTATGTGTCAAATACAATGTATGGTTTTTGCGACTGCTCCCACATATAGGCTACTTTTTCCAATAAACAGCAAAGGTCTTTTACAAACCCTTTTTCACAGACATAGAAAAAGAAAAAGACACCTAGGCCTATGTATGTATTATTGCATGTGTAAGTGTGTGTATCTATGTATATGTGTATGTATGTGTGTGTGTGTGTGTGTGTGCGTGTGTGTGTGTGTGTTTGTTTGTTTATAATTATATATAAGTGTGTGTGTGTGTTTGTTTGTTTATAAGTATATATAAGTGTGTGTGTGTGTGTGTGTGTACCACTGTTATACTCACTTAGACCTATGTTCTGACATCCATGCTGTTATTTTACAGCTCCCGTTGGTCCAGACCATGTGACGATCACTGGGCTAGAAACGCTAAAGAGGCTGGGTGAACGCACTATTCTGAACTGCGTGACTTCTCCAAGCCAGCCAGCGGCTGATATCGCTTGGTTTGTTGGTGGTCATAAGGTTACTGACGCTGTTGTCACCGTGGAGGAAGTGCAAGAGGGTGGCTATGTGACGACGTCGAAACTGGAGATAACTGTGTCTGACAGGGATGAGAATGTCACTTACACGTGTCAAGCCACTAACACGTTGCTGGGCAGATCCACGTCATCTTCAGTGTTGCTACGTATCCATGGTATGCTCATAGCAGCCGACTTTTATATTATAAAATATTTTATGATGTGGAGTTTCATTACCGGAAAATTGCAAGTAACTTAGTTAAGAACAACCAGTAACAACAGGTTAAAATTGAAATGGATGTTTTTATTAAAAACGACATAAAATCATAAATGCCTGACACCTGTAGGTGCTATTAGGTGTCAGGTAAATATTTACATCATAAAACATATCACATAATATTCATAAAACAACCTTTATCCCATATATTTGCATTCCAAAATAAAACATTGTTATTGTGTTCAAAGTAATAATATATTATATCTACACATGACATTAGTCTAAAATGGCTACCATAAAATGTAATTATAAACGTTCAATGGTATCATAATGATGAATATAATGATCCGTATGTTGACTGAAATATATTGTGAGCAAAATTTGTTTTGGTCATTGGAAAACTAAACACTTCTAACATACATATTAATTTATGATTGTGTTATTATAGAATCGTTTAATTTCAGGTTCGTCTAAGCGAACGATCATCTCCATCCCGCCATCCATAACGGTAGCTAAGCGCCTGAGTTCAACTTCCGCCATCGTGGAATGGCAACCACCAATGGACATGCTCAAGTTTATTGATTCTTTTAAAATCTACTATACTCCACTTCCTAACAACAGCACTATTGCTGCCGAGGCATTCACTAAGACGCTGAACAGAGACATCTGGCGGCACGGAACTTCCACTCTTGTCCCAGATGTGGGCTACAGAGTGGAGGTTGCTCTGGTAACAGCTGATGGAGAAGGACCAAGAAGTGTTCCTATGAACCTAAACACAGTAGTGGGAAGTACGTATATTGCAGTGCGTATGCTAACTCAAATGGCACTGTTGTCATAATAATAATTCATAACGCGGGAAGATTATATGTTGTTAATTAGGTAGAAAACCAACACTCGTTCTTTATTTTAGTACAATCCAAAGAAGATCTTAATACTAGTATATGAAATTATAAATACATAATCATCATTTATTTCCAGAATTGATTTCGTTCACATCCACTCCAAAATCAGCAGCCGTTGAAGAACACGGGCATGCCGTATTCACGTGCTCAGCAACTGGACAGCCGTTGTCAGCAATCTACTGGGAACATAACGGCACTGGCATCAACTTCAACGACCTTCGCTTCAAAATGTGGCTCAAAGACGGCACCACTGTTCTGCGAATTGATGACGTCAAGGTCACGGACACTGGCAATATTACGTGCATTGCTGCCAATGCCTATCACGGGTTGTCAATGAGAGAATCGGCTACTCTAAAAGTCTATTCTCAGTCAGGTATCTACATCAAGTTGATTAATATACTGTTCAGAATAAAATAATAAGTTTTAAAAATCTACTCCCAGTAGGAGCCGGATGTTACTCAAAGGAAAGCCTGTCCGCCTGTGAACAAGTGGGTCGATCCTTCTCAGTGGACATGTATACATTTTGCAGTTTGGGCTATTTTCTGTTCCAACTAGTGATCCATAATTGGTTAATCAAAGGCCGTGATATGTACTGTCATGTCTGGGAAAACGCATATAAAAATAAACTTTCCTGCTTATTGAAGGCATAGTTATGTGAGTTTCCTCTAAAAATGTATCAAAATTATCATATGTTTGACTTCCAAAAGCCGATAATTAAAAGCAGTCAATGTTCTTTAGTGCCGTTGTTAAATAAAACAAACGTTACTTTACTCTCAGTAGGCCTAACTAGTGACTTATTAGCCTACGTGACTGCTGGAGCTAATTTCGATTGACTTTTCTAGTCAGTTGTACTATTACTGATAGAGTGGGATAATTATGGTAGACAAGATAATTAATTACTTGTTTAAAGTTACATTGTTTACTTTGCAGAAACTCCTAGTGAATTTCCTCGCATAACCGATTTCCCTGAAATGGTAGAGAGACCTGGCAGATCCTACCTCACGTGTAACGTAGTCAGCGATTCGCCGTATGATATCACGTGGTACAAGAATTCCTACCCTGTCTCCCAAAACAACCGTGTGTTTCAGGAGATGGGTATGAAATGCATTACTGTATTTATTTGTTATTTAAATAAATTATTTTGTTATTTACCAGCATAAACTTACATATAAAACATATACATTTCTCCAACTAGATTTGGTATTATAATTTTCTTCTACGTTTGGAACCAAATAATATTTATTATTATAAATATGTCATTTTCAACAGAAAGTATGACATTGCACCAAAATGTTATTAGTTAATTATGCAGTTTAAGCCTTAACATTGTGTTATTTGTTTATTCATTTATTCACAATATATAGAATTACTTTCGTGTCTTGTAATGAATAAATGGAGTTTAAAAAATAAGTATTTTATAATATTTATTTAAATACATTATTAATTATTTTCTGTCTGGTTAGATGCAGGTCACTCTATATACCAAATTACACTAATAATATTATAGTTTTCACTGATTTCAATTCATACAGGTCGACTTCATTTTAAAAATCTGACGTTAGAGGATGATGGGAATTATGAATGTAGTGTTACTAACAAATTTGGAACAACATTTTCTAGGATATCCGAAGTATTTGTAAAAGGTAAGACATTAACTCTCATTTTAGCCTTAAGATCAGAAATAGATAGTAATACCATCCACATGTGTTTCATTGATTGCATCATCTATGATCTATATAATAAGTATGTAAAGAGTATTAAACATAACTAACTCAATATTGTGATGCTTTAAATTGTGTTCATTACAGAGAGAGCTTTTCTAGCTCTATTCAATATACATGTATACACTAATGGGTCTTTAGGCTCTTCATTTTGTCCTTTTTAACAGCTCTATTTCCCCATATACATGCACCTTACTTGGTCTTTAAACTCTTTACTATGTTCCTTTAAACATCTCTATTCAAAACATATTTTACTGGGTCTTGAATAGAGCTGTTTAAATGAACATAGTAAAGAGTTTACTATAGGTGCATCTATATTGGAAATGATATCTTACTGACTCTTTACTTTGTACTTTTTAAACAAGGTGCATATGGTCAGAACGAACCTAAACCGCAAATAAAGGAAGTGAGAGTGGCTCCTGGGTCCAATGTTAATCTGACCTGCGTGGGGGTTGGAACGCCAGTTCCCAAGGTGAAATGGCAGTACAAGGGTCAGGACCTGGAAACTGGCGGCAGTACTGTTCTACAGCTCATTGATATACACAAGTCTAGAAACTACACATGCGTCGCTATTGGATTTGGTGGTAGAACGTTTGCTACATTTGCCATTATTGTAGAGAAGCCAACTTCAGAAGGTAATAGACAAATTTATAGGTAACATTAGAATGTTACTAAGATTCACAAGGTGAGTTTATGAATTTTTACAAAGAAAGAAAGAAAGTGAAAGAAATAAAGAAAGTTCAGAATGTTGAAATTTACTTTAAACTATTGTGAAGACTGAGAACCAATACAAATATTACATAGCTCAGGGAATGGTAACTCGTCTAGAACGTATCCATGTTCTTACTAAATTTTGACAGTTGCTGGATTGGGTTAACTATGAGTAAATTCGTAAAATGGATTAATTACGTTTGGAATGAATAATAAAATGATACATTGGTCAGGAAGGCAGGGCGTGGCTACCCACCCTATTCTCCCCCTTGGATACGCCACTGAAATTATAAATACACGTAACTCTAGTTACACACGCATGTGTCCTTAAACAATAGTAATAATAGTGGTACTGGGTTTACCTTATGTAGGCTATAGTATAAGACCAAATACCACTATTATTGTTTAAGGGCACCTTTTAATGACATGCTTCTTGTATTAGTCCCTAAATATCTACAGTGTATATGAGTGTGTACATACTCGAGATATTTGTTTAACTCTTTTTAGCACAAGTTAAACCAGTAATAGTGACTGATGCTACTCGAGTAGTGGTGAAAAACGGCGAAGATGCTAATTTGACGTGTGCTGTTAGGGATAAGGCCGTGCTGTATTTTAAATGGCTCCACAACGGTAAACTAGTATTCCAAGACAACATTGGTGAAAACATCAACAAGAGTGTCTTGCGTCTTCACAAAGTTACTGAAACAAGAAATTACACGTGTGTGGCGGTTGGAGCTGGAGTGACGACGGAAGCCGTCTTTCAAGTGATTGCTCTAAACGGTATATAACAAAATAGTACCACATCAAAATTCTGCACGTGTGTCATTAAAACATGCAACGTTTGATATTATAAACCTTTTAAGTCGCAAGTAAAGCTGCAACAAGCTTTCTCCGTACCTCTATGGCTTGAACATGTCGGACATCTACATGTAGTACAGTACATGTCAAATGATAAGTAAACATTCTAAGAGCTGCATCCATGTTTCTATTGTATCTTTGGTTACTTTTACATATTAACACTTATTCTTTTGTCTTGTCCTTTGAAGGAGAGAACTCTGTAACTGAGATATCATGTATTAGAAATATATTGAACACAATTATTTGGTGGAAAGTAATTGGGTTACTCTGGACATATCGATTAAAATAGAGAAAATCGTTACAATTATAAAACCCAGACTAATTTGATTTGAATTTCAGCGGAAGGTCCCACTATAACAATGGCTCCTAAAGATCAAAATGTAAAGGAAGGAAAGCCAGTCAGGTTCTTCTGTCAGGCATCAGGTGTTGAGCCAGTGACGGTGACATGGCAGGCAGACGAACAAATGAATTTACCCAGACATCAGCATTTGAGTCGGGACATCGGTGGTAAAAGCATGCATCAGTTAATCATACCATCAGTTGCACCGAAGAACGCTGGTACTATTTATTGTGTGGTTACTGATGCTGACGGCAAAACGACGACAGCAGAAGCTCAACTTGATGTGTATGCTTACTCTGGTAAGTTGTGTTTATCTCACGGCAAGTAGTTTAGTAATAAGCAGTGGCGGATCTAGCGGGGATCCCCGGTGTCCCGCCCCCCTAAATTTTAGTTTCTTTCTTCAATTTTTTACGTTGGAAATATTTTGGGGAATGTTTGTGGCACTTAGGCTTAAGTCATTGATTCCCCCTAATGGATTTTATGGAACCGCCACTGATAAGTTTAAACAAATTAATGTTTGACTTTGTAATTATACTATCACAATATGGAGACACTATCGTTTTCTTAGTATTCCATTGAAAATGCAAAATATTGGTTGCCCTCATCCAACTACAGCAGGCCTAGTAAAACAAAATCCTTGCTACGCCATATTGACATATACATGCAAGCCAAAAATGGATAAATTCAGTTAGTTTTTCAGTAACTATTTTGAGGCTATTGCAAAATAAAATACGTGTAAAGTTAATTGACATAACAGGAACAAAACACCTGCTAATTTATTCTAAGTGTCTGTTCTACAACTACTGATGTTACTTGACAGTCTGTGTGATTTGTAACATGTTTAGATGTTCCCCGTGGGTATCCCAAGTTTTCCAAACATCCTGTAACCAAGTCGGCTGAACTGGGCACGACAGTGGATTTCAACTGTAATGGTGATGGACGTCCTCCGCCTGTAATAACCTGGTACAAAGACAACTTCCCACTTGATCCGACAGACGACAGTCGGATAATCATGTACAAAGGTAATTCTTTTACAACATTAATTCTTAATCTGCGTATACCCTATAGAGCGTAACGACATCATGTCATGCCATCTGCAGTTTATTTAGTAATAGCTGAATATGAATACATGTACTATATTTCATATGTTTTCAGTCAAGTATTGAATAATATGGATCTTATACACATTGGTAATTGATTACTATGGAAAGTCCTGGGCCTGTGTTTACAAAACCTTTGAATATATTAATGTTATGGTCTGTGTAAAGTTATCATAACGTTTGAGTTTTGAGTTTGGACTTTTAAATGTTTGTCAGTACGGGGCCTGGTATAGAATAAGAATATCAATTGTTTAATGGCATACGAATCTATGCTACCATATTGAAGCATCATGATGTTATGACAATTCAGATTACTGCAATCTCTTCTAGGACGCCTTGTCATCGACGACCTGAGATCCAGGGACGCCGGGTCTTACCAGTGCGCCGCTGTCAATGCATTTGGAACAACGTACTCCAAGACCTCTGTACTTACTCTTACTGGTAAGAGTGGAACTCACTTTGACGTTATCAGTTTTAAATTCTTAATTCGGTATTCTGAGTATAAATATTATAACATTGATTGCTCTTTCAGCCTTTTTACCGTTGTTCTTCTTCTTCATCATCATCTTCTTCTTCTGCGTTCATAAACTGTTAGTTATGTCTCAATTTTGATTAGGATTGGTATGTTCCTGATGAACTGTGTAGTGTTGATCAGTTCACATTTGATTCCCCATAGCTTGTCTCTAAAGTTCATTGGTATTACCGTTCAATATAACACGTTAGGAATACTAAAATTTTCTTGCTTGGAATATCAATTTTGGTTAATTCAGATTATATAAACAGATTCATTTACGGTAGAGACGGATACAAAGTGTCGGATTTAAAACTATATGACTAGCTGCGGGTTCTAGATCTCTAAATTCATCCATCTCTTTGCAGCAAGGAGATTTCTCCCAGAATTCACCTCGCCGTCTGATACTGTGACAGTTTCGCGTGGAGCCTCGGTAAACCTCACGTGCACGGCAGACGGTCACCCAGTTCCATTTGTGAAGTGGATGGTGAATGACCTTGACATTGACAAGGATAACATTCCTACTGGCGGGAACGTGCTGCTCATCAGGAACGTGCAGGCATCAGGAAATTACACGTGTATGGCATACAACACGCTGGGAGAAATCAGAACCCAGTTCGAGGTCAAAATGCGTACACTTCCTAGTATGTATCTATAAAATACAACGACTTGCATATCCATGTATGCATGACTGTGTATGTGTCTGTGTGTATCAAACCTGTCTTAAGCAGCCACCAAAGGGAGTAACAAAAGTGACCTTTTAATACAGGTGGCTACTTAATACAGGTTATATTGTTACAAATTAGCTGATTTAGGAGAAAATGAAGGTGACCTTTGAATACAGTTGGATGTTTAATACAGGTGGCCGCTGGAGCATGTTTGACTGTATGATCATTTTATGTAAAACCGAAATAGTTAACGGTGCCTGCTCAATACCCTTACGTTAAACATATTTTAAAACTCGTATATATCATGAAGTATATCCTACTGTGTACAACATGTAAAATTAATATTTATAATGTATAACAGAACTGGATACGGTGCCTACTCAAGAACCCCACGTTAAAAAGATAAGAGTTGACCCGGGGTCCTATGTTAATCTGACCTGTATTGGGACTGGGACGGTGAATCCCGTGTACACGTGGAAATCGAATGGAGTGGACCTCATCAACCAGCATGGCGCTATTCTTGTGTTGAAAGACGTCCAGGTAACCAAGAACTACACATGCATTGCTCTAGGGTCTAAGGGAACATCGGAGGCGACTTTCCAAGTGATCGTTGACGACACAGAAGGTGAGACTGATTCTGTTAAAACACATGTCCACTACTAGACACTAAACATAATAATATAACACATGAATATGGAATTAAAATCAATGAAGCCATATAAATGTGTTCAATTCAGATCTATAATTTATTATATTCAACGCCATGAATTCATATACAAAAATACAATGTACATACGGTGACTGTCTAAACCAGCATTGATCTAATCCGGATTTTTGTCTAAACACTGGATAAAATCTGTCTGAACCGGCATATGTTGTTGGTTCGTCTGTACGGTATATGTGTTTTGGAGCAAATATAAAAAAAAAATATCCCATAATATCAATATGGCCAGTATGTATTGCTTAATTAAAATACCTGCTTCCGTTTTCATACATTATTTACACATACCATAGTACAACTAATCTGTTTGATTGTTCAGGACCGACCATCATCAAGCCTCCTCTAGACAAGAAGGTGGAAGAAGGCGGTCTAGCTAGATTCCACTGTAAAGTGACGGGCAGGTCAGAACCGATCATCTTCTGGGAGCTCAATGGTAGGAGAGTCGATGAGAAGATACATGAACGTTACAAGGTGACGGTGCGCAGTGGGGAGTCCGTCCTTGACATTGAGCCAGCAAGACGTCGGCGTGACGCTGGCGTCGTCACGTGCGTGGCCGACAATAACCAGGGCCAATACAGCAGAAATAGCGCTCACCTTGAGATATATGATGGTACCAGTGAGTGTTCTAGTTCTTACCTTCATTTCATTCAGCTCTAGACTAACTGATGAACCTATCTACGGACGATTCAATAAATACCAGAAGACCTAGATTGTCTGTGTATTTGAATTTATTATTGTATTTCAGATGGTTGACTTTTTAACTACTTTTAATGCAACCCAAAGGTCGATTATTTTTCTTTTGTGCTGAGGTATCGTTAAAACTTATTTCATGCAGGTGTTTCTAATTTGTTTCTATTAAGAATGGTGTACAGAAAGGTGCAATGCATACTGACAGCTATAGAAAACACTGAACTCGTTTTTGTTTTTGTGGATACGTGGACTGGAATATAGGGTAGAATGAATGCAACTGGAGGTCACGTCAAACCATACTTTGTGCATATATAATTATGTTGAAGCATGTTATTGTTCCAAAATAGAATTCTTGAAAATAGCCAAAGCAAATGAATGACACTTGATGATGCGTTTTCTACGGCTGTCAGTATATTCCAGATCAATCTAAAAACGGAATGTGTGTTTAATGACACCCCAGCACAATGTTTAATCAGCGACAGTTAGGTTTAAACATACGGTATTTACATCATGGTTTTCAAAAGAAACTAACAACGGCCATGTAGGCTAATCTTTTTTCAGTAAGTAGCAATGTATCTTCTCTATACACTTTCATACAGATAGAACAAACCAAACAACGGCCTTTGATGAACCATTTGAGGACTGTTGGTTAGAATGTGAAATAGCCCAGTAGTTCAACAGCAAGTATTGATCCGATGACTGTGATGTATTATATAGATATATATGTCTAACATAATTATCATGTTGATGTTTTCGTTGTTGCTGTGATTGCCTCCATCCCAGAGGACATCATGAACAACATAGTGGTTTTCATTGCAGCTGTCCCTACCTGGTTTCCCGCCATCACGGAACATCCCAAGATGCAGGTGGTAGAAAGTCAGCACGATGCTGTCTTCTACTGCGAGGCGTTAGGAATGGACGACGCAGAAATAATCTGGTACATGGACGGTTTCCCACTTCAACAATCAGACAAATACGACATTATTCATGATGGTGTGTAGTATAGCAATATAATACTCTAGAGACAAATACGACATTATTCATGGTGGTATGTAATATAGCAATATAATCTTCTACAGACAAATACGACATTATTCTGGTAGTGTGTAGTATAGCAATATACTTTTGTTCAGTTATTTAGAGAATAAGTGTTTTGAACGTGTTATATTTAATTCCTATTAAATCCTTACTTTTTACATAAAATTATGTATGACAACAAACAGGCTCTAAACAATTGAACTATAGTACCAAGTTCTAGTTAACAACGATACCATTATAGTTTTATTTGTCGTGCAGATAACATTGTTTACGAGTTTCATGCTACAGGCCTATGAGAACTGGGAAGTTGTCTTACAATTTAGTAAATATATTGTTACGTGAGCAGTGATAATTATGATAAGTGAGTTACATACAACGCGCGATTCAAACCACAGTTGCCACAATTCTCAGAGACCTACTTCTAATGCATAATACTAATTCCTAGGTTTGTTTTTAACTTATTCAAATCCAAGTTTATGATGTAATACATATACTATTACAAAAATAATGACACATTTTTGTGAAAACGAACTAAAGATTATGGTGCCACTGCAAGAAATGCTCATCCTTTGCTTCACTGATACATCAATGATTTGACAGTGATTCATCGGTGCTCACCTAGAGGATTTGTCTATATATACTGAATACCAAAAGAAACGATGACAAGACTCTGAGAGACTACTGAAGAAAAACTAAATATCAACATGCAACATTACATGTTCAAAAGATGTTTTGTTTTTTGTTATTAGAATGATGTTTTGGCATGTGAACAAAATTTCATTCTCATATCTTTTTAACATGCAACATGTTTTGGTTTTTCTTCAGTAGTCTCTGAGTCTTGGTATCGTTTCTTTTGGTATTCCTTGTACTATTTTACGTGTACAATTTTGGACTTTATAACAGCTTTGAAATGAGTAAATTTAACAAAATCCAAATATTTGAATGATGGAAGAATTTATAGAATCATTTATTGACTACCTGAAAATTAACATACTCCATGCTCTTCAAAAAATACCCACCAACCCTCCTTTTACGTATTTTTGTATTTTATATAATGCTGTAATAGCTCTAAAGACGTTATATATCTTAAACCATATCCACTCAAATTCGTATTCTATTGTACATCAGTCCACATACCTGATTAGGCACATTTATTAGTTGAATTATGTCTGTAAAAGATTACCGTAATTACTTTAATGTACGTTCTTCCATTTCAGAGATAGAAAGTAGTGAGTTGGTTGTCATAGCTACTGACAAGCATGATGAGGGTATTTACGAGTGCTCCGTGGGAAATGACAAGGGCATCGTGTATTCTCTGAAAGCTGCTTTATATGTGCGAGGTAAACTAAAGCATCTCATCAGGGCCGTAAGTCCTAATCAAAAGTAAAGTTTGTTTTATTTAACGACACCACTGGAGCACATTGATTATTATCTTATCATCGGATATTATTGGGCGTCACACATGGTAATTTTGACACATTTCTTCGGAGGAAACCCGCTGCCATCACATGGTCTACACTTTTTGATAAGCAACAAGGGATCTTTTATATGCACTTTCCCACAGTGGACTGGAAAAAAGTACGTGCTTACATCACTAAATAAGTGTTCAAGCACTCTTTCCCACATACAAAACAGCACATATCACGGCCTTTAATGAACCAATTATGGAGCACAGTTTGGGTCCTTGTCAAAGTAAAATACTGTAAAGAATGAGTTTTATGAAAAATAAGGTCCAGCAATGCTATAAGACGGCCCTCCATTACATCTCCATTATAAAGATTTCACGACTTGTTCATGTAGACATGTTCTATCAACAGAGATAAATAAACTATTTTTATCCTTCTTTTTCATCTTCATTCTTTTTTTTTATTATTTAATTTTGTGTAAATAACTCTTTCGTTATTATTATTTTATCACTTTTAATAAACAACGTAACCGAATAATTTAAAGATAATTTAACTTTTATGATTTAGATAAAACAATGATAACGTTTTTTTAATAATCTATTGGTGTGTAACCGTACGCATTAACTTTAAGAGTTCAGCTCTCTTTATTATATAACACAAATGTTTCAGAATGTTTACCAACACTCATTATATGACACAGAAACATACGTTTAATTAATAATCACACGTTATATTTAAAATATGTTTTACAGAAAGGAAAATTCCACCAAATTTTACCCGTGTTTCAAAGAACAGAGAGGTCAGTCGAGGGTCAAATATCGAACTTGAATGTCGAGCGATTGGTGTCCCTATGCCGCAGGTGAAATGGGAGACTGGTGGACGTGACATAAAGGAAAATAGTCCTCGGTTTGGAAGTAACACCCTATACATAACCAACATCCAGGACAGTAAAACGTACACGTGCATTTCTAGTAATGACTACGGCAAAATAACCAGAGCTGTATCTGTGAAGGTTCTTGGAGTTGAGGGTAAATAAACGTTCATATGCACCAGTTTGTGGTATCATTTTATAGCAGCTATGAATTCATATTGTATTTTATAGTTTGATGGTATATTACAGTAAGGAATATGGTAATTAAAAATAACCTCTTATGTGTTGTTCTGGAATAGATCGTAAAAGTTGTTTTAGGCGTTGTTTTTCATTGTGCATAGAGTTGACTATTTTGAATAATGTTTTTGGTAAATTTTCCAATTATTTTTAAACAAACATAAAAAACATCAATATTTTTTAAATCTCAAACCTGTATTATAAATACGATTGAATTTATTTCTTAAATTTAAAACAATTTATAAAACTAAGACTTAGTCTAAGTATTTATTTTCTATTTGTTTTGTTTGTTGCTGTTGTTAATTTAGTGTGTGTGTATGTGTGTGTATGTGTGTGTATGTGTTTTTGTTATTTTAAAGTAGTTTTTATCATCTAACGGTAACTGATATTTATGTTTTAGCGTTGCCCACACTACCACGAAATATTAAGCTTGTGAATATTTCAACACACGATGTCCTATTAACATGGAAGGAAAGTACAGCTCCTTCTGACCACCCAGTGAAGTCATACACTATAAAAATGAAGTTAGTATGGAACAACCTGAATTCATCTATATACCCGCTAACTCCATAATACTAATGCATAACTTTTAAAATATTTATTAAATGGAAAAGATTATTTCAAAAAACTAAATATTATGAATAGTGTATAATATTATATAGTAGTATATAATTCAGTAATACAGTGGACTCTGTCTAAAACAGAATCAGAATCTCGATTTCTGAGAAAACAAGCATTATTTTAAAGTCGAATTCAGTTCTGTAACGCAGCATAAAATCTGTGTATACCGCCACTGTCTAAACCAGCATATTTCGTTGACATAAAATTTCGTTGATAGCATATTTCGTTGGTCCCATGTGAATCTGGTCTAGACAGTCCACTGTAATTTGTTTTGTAGCTAAAAAAACAACAACACTTTTCATTAGAAAACGTAAAATAGTTCAACTAGTGTTAAATCTAGGTCCTCCAAGAAACCATCACAATCTACAAGTCATTCTAAACTAGATAGAAGGTGGCAGACAGTTTAATGTTGTTTATTTTAAAATATAAATTAAATATGTTGTTGTTTTGAGAAAATGTGAGCATGGAGCGAAGTTCGGATCAGAGCAGGAATTGATCGTTGATGCTTTGACCCGGAACTACAAGATTCGAGATCTGACACCAGGTCAGTGCTACAAAGTGCTGGTCATAGCGCAGAACATACTGGGCAGAAGTCCAGTGTCGGAGCAGAACAGTGTGCAATTCAGCACTCGGCAGGATGGTAAGAGCCGCTATTTAACAGACTTAATTATTTGTATTTTAATGTATTATTAATTATTTTTCTTTTAATTGGAACATTGTCTACGTGTTGACACAATATAATAGGCCTATCGGAGAAACTTGAAACATTCATGTAATAATGATGTATTGCCAAGAAAATAACATATTACAAACGAAATAGTGTACATGTGGATGGATTTATGGCTGCTAAAACCTGAAATAAATAAATTATTAAAACGTATTGTATCT
Source organism: Cyathermia naticoides (assembly GCA_033042655.1). NCBI lineage: Eukaryota > Metazoa > Mollusca > Gastropoda > Neomphalida > Neomphalidae > Cyathermia > Cyathermia naticoides. The sequence continues at coordinate 1,411 of JAUTWP010186585.1, read as the reverse complement.
TGCCTTGTAAATATATTTTTTAATGTTTTTGTGAAAATTGAAAAATTGCTATTACAATATGGATTTTCAGCTATATAGTTTATAAAAATAATAACACAAACGTGTAAATTATGCTGTAATTGTACTCGTTGACACTTGAGATAGAAAAATTGGGCCGAAATTACGAAGCCTTTTTGGTTAAGCGCGTTTAAGCATTGTAAATGTATGTAGTTACACACGTGTAAGAGAAAAACACGCTTCGTAATTTCGGCCCATACTGTTTTTCTTCAGAATTACACAATCCTCCCCAGAGTGTCAGTGCAAAGAAATTAACTGAATCCTCAGTGATGGTGACCTGGGAACAGCCTCGTGGTATCACAGACTACCTGATGGTATACAGCTTGATAAACACTTCTAAACCATTAGTACGAACATGCGCTAGACTGCAATGTATATGATACAATATAGTGTTATAATTCATTGTGCATTCTTTTAACAAATGATGTCCTGTCTGTGGGGAAAGTGCATATAAAAGACCGCTTGAGCACTGCTTATTGAAAAGAGTAGCCCATGTGGCGGCAACTGATTTCCTATGAAGAAATGTGTCAAAATCACCATATTAATGACGTCCAATAGCCGCTGATAAAATAAAAACCAATGTGCACTTGAGGCGTCGTTAAATAAAACAAACTTTACTTTTCTTTTTATAGCAACATCAAACATGTCACGTTGGTAAATTTAAACCATTATTTAATTACAAAATTCAGCTTAGCCTTTATCATTTAATTACTAGCTACTTTTTTTTATGTAGAACATAGATTGGTATTCTGGTCGTGATAATATGACATAGAACACAATCCTGCTCTGTAGTCTATATTGCCAGGTTGTATGCTATTGTAAACACAGACATTACAACACTATATATTAATGTTTAGATGATTACGTTTTAATATGTATCACATTCACGTCTTCTGTTACACCATCAAAACAGAGTTTGATATTGACAGAAGTGGTCAAATTTTCAGGAATATCAGATTCTGTTCACGAAGAATCCCAACATACCGTTGTTTGCGTGGGACAAGCGTTCAGTTCTGAAGAACCAGACGATTGCGACTATCTCTGAGCTGAATGAACAGGCCGTGTATTACATCATCGTGCAGTCGGTTTACACGGACGAGGAAACCAGGAATTCCGAGATGGTCGAAGTCACTCTAGCAGCGCAGGGAGAAAAAGGTGTGTATTCAAATCAAGTAATGACATACTGAGAACAATTTCCATAAAGTAGAAAATATGTTTTTGAATTATTGTCAAACCTGTTTTAAGAAGCCGCCATAGTGAGTAACATAAGGTGGCCTCTTAAAGGTAGTAGAACCGTATTATTTCGGTTGTTTTAATTCCTTTCAAGGATTATAATTATGGAAAGTGTATGTAA
>JAUTWP010186474.1:0-17702 GCA_033042655.1 Cyathermia naticoides | reverse complement strand
AACTTAGAGCTGTACTTTATAGAGTTTATGAAACTCTATCTAGTGAATATAGAAAAAAATATACTTTTGATGAATTTTATTTATCAGAAATAGAAAAGATTATAAATAAATATAAAAATCAAATTTAAAGAAGACTAAAATTAATTAGTCTTCTTTTTAAAAATCATATTTTTTACTTGATTTTTTCTTTTTTTTCTTTGATGTAAAACTTTTTTTTACTTTTCCTATAGAAGTAATTGATCCAGGAAGTAATATTTTTTCAAGTTTGTTTATAGCTTTTAAATCTCATTTTTTATAAGTCATTCAAGAACTATCTACTCATGAGGTTTTATATTTTTCTAATGTTAAAACCTGCTTTAATAACTTTCAAACACTTTCTAAGGCTCATATTGTTCTTATACTATTCCAATTAGAATAATCTGAAGCACTAAATGCCCCTAGAGATTCTCCTAATAATCTTTTTACTACATAATTAGCCTTATTTCTTTTTCTATCATCCTCAGCTGTTGTAAGATAATATACAGATAATATTATCAAAGGCATTTTTATGAGTCAGATAAAATCCTTATTTGCTTTTTTATGTTCTTCTTTGGTAAATCTATTTCATCATCTTCTTACCCTGATAACATTTCACAATATTTGTAAATACTGGTTTGCCCAGTTTTTATACATCATTGCATTTTTAGATAAAATATTATTTCAATAAATAGAACTTGTCCCTGGGAGAGTATGCCATTCTCATATTTCTATCATTATTTCTCAGATTCTTTTATCACTTATTTCTCAACTCTTAAATTCTTCAGGAGTAAGTTTAGCTATAAATGCAGTATTTACTCATGCCTGGAATACTGAAGCCAACATTACCCAAGCTCATTCTAATCATTTTTCAAGTGGAGTTAGATCAGCTCTTTTAGATATTTCAGAAGCCATATTAGTAACAGGATTTCTTCAGATTTTATCTTTATATTTTTCAATAATCTCTTTTCATTTTGGAGTATATTTTTTATATGCTCCTTTTCACATTTCCCTAAATCATAATAATCAAGAATTAGCATTTACAACTCAAAGTATTGATGCTGCAGCTGTTACAATATTAAATCATAAATCAAACAAAGATATTAATCACTTATTTATAGTAAGAATTTTATATAAAACACTTCATTGCTCTATTATTCAAGATTCTTTTCATTTTTTACTATTAAATAAATCTTTATAAATCTCTTGTTTTTTACTATCTCATAATGCTTTTACATACAACATAGACTGAGGCATAACATCATCAAGTATAAGTTGTTTCTTTATAGCATGAACATAAGAATATAATAGTTTTCAAGAGTTTTTAGAAGTCTGTAGTCATCATTTTCTTTCTTCAGCATATTTAAAGAATTTAGTTAATCATAATTGATTTGCTTCTATTGCTCAAAAATCTAATTCTCATACTTTATTTTTCCAAATACTTTTCCAAGCTTGCTTTATTCATTCATTTTTAAAAACTTCAGCTACAGATATTCATGTATGAGTCACATATCAGTCTATTTTTTCTAACTCTCCTCTTTCCACAAGCATATTTCATAACTCTTCAAATATTCAAATCATTATATTTGCTGCTTCAACTTCCTCTAAAAGAACTTTTCAAGATTTTTCCATCTCTGATCTAAGTTCAGGATTTTCAATATATTTAATTAAGACATCATCTGTTGGAATTAAATAATCTTTTATTTTTTGTTTAGATAATTTTAGTCTAGCACTTCTTGCTTTATCTAAAGCAACTCAATATTTATCAAGCATAGGATCTAATAATCAGTCATATTTAGCTTTTGCTTCATATAAATCTTTAACTATCATTTCATTTAATGGATCTTGTTTAGCAAATGCACTATCATGCTTAAATTTTTCCCAATTACTTCATTCTAAAACAGCTTGATTTTTAAGTTGTTCATTTACTGAAGTATTCTCTTTGTTAAAATCTATTTCAACTTTTTTATTTTTTTCAGATTCAATTTTATCTTTTATTTGTTTAGCTTGTATTCATAATTCTTCAATATTTTTCTCATTATTTTCTATGTTATTTTTTTTATTATCTTGATATTTTGTAATTTTTTCTTCTACATTCACTAATTCATCTTCTAATTTTTTTATTGTATCATTTTTTTGCCTATATAAAATTTCTTTTAATTTAGGTGCTTTTTTAAATACTCATTCTGTAGCTTCTCTATAAGTTCTAATTCAGCTACCATTTTTATCTAATACTTCAACATTTCTTTTTGTAAGAATTTTGTCTCAATATTCTAATCCCTCTATTATAATTTCTAATCTTTGTATGTCTTCAACAGTAAAATCTTCTATTTTTTTAGGCAATTTTTCTATTTCAAATAAATTTTCAATATGTTTAATATTTTTTTCAGAGATTAATTGTTTAATTCTAGTAACTTTTATTTGTAATTCAACTTCACTAATTAACAAATTATCATATTCTTCAATAAATTTTATAAATTCTCCTTCAGTTTGTAAATCCCATCTTTTAGATTTTATACTATCTAGTAATTGTTTAGCTCTATAGTTTGTAATACTAGGGTATTCTCTTTTAAGTAAATTTAAAAATTTCTTTCTTTCTTTTAATTCCCATAATTTAACTTTTTGTTCTTTTATAACTTCATCTCTTTTAGCTACTCTAGTTTTTTCTCTATTTATAGAATCCTTTAAAGCAAAAGTTTTTTCATAATATTGTTTTAATAATTTTCTAATTTCTTTTGAGTGTCATTTTTCTAAACTATTTTCTAATATTTCTATAGATTTTTCTAATCTAATATAATTTTTAGCCTCTATTTCATAAGCTCTTTTATAATCTTTAAACTTTTTATAATTTATCTTTTTTATTCTAGTATCTCAAACTTCTTTTATTTTAGCAAAATCTTCATCTATATAAAATTCAGATAATGGACTTCATAATTTTTCTAATATTTGTTCCATTAATATTTGATCAGGTTTTCTTTTTATTTCAGTAAAATTTCAAACTTCAATATTTTTTAATGTTCTAGCAAAAACTTCACTACTTCTTATATTAGCTCATTTAACCCATTTAGGAAAGGTAGACTTAACTCAAATAGTTTCTCAGTCTACATTAAATCTACTTCAAGCCTGAGCATTTTCTAATTCAGATATTATCTCTTGTCATTGCCTAGTATTAAATTTATTTTTTACTTTTTTTATTTCTTGTTTTATAAAATCAGTCTTAGTAACTCTACTGTTAGAATAAGCTTTAATTATTTTAGATACATATTTTCATTTAGTATTTTCTTTTATAAGTTTATCAAAATCATCTATTTGTGTTTTTAATTCAGTTCTAGCAAGTTCATATTCTTTTATGTTTTTGCCAATGTTAGCCATACTAAGTTCAGCCTTTGGTATATGATATAATCATCAATTTGTATTATTATAAAATATAGCTTTATCATTAAAAAAACCTTCAGCTCCTGGAGCAATTTTATAAGAAATTAAATTATTGTTTTTTGGATCAAGTCAATTATTTTCTAATATTCATTTAGTTACAAGTTTTGCTATATGTTCAATTTTTTCAGGAAGTCTATCTAATTCTCAAAAGTCTCCTTTCTTTACTTCAATTCACATATCTTTTAATTCTTGTATTGCTTCTTTACTATTAGCTCATTTATTATCTTGTATTTCTTTAATGGCTCATAAGCTATTTTTAATATCTTGTGTGTCTTTTTTGTAAAATTGTTTTGTGTTATCTACTAATATTTCAAATTCTTTTTGAGATAATCATGACTCAGATATTTTAGAGTTTATAGATTCTCTAATAATTTTATCAAGTTCATTATCTTTATATTCTCTATTACCTCTTAATCATACAATAGAATCCTGTACATTATATCTTAAATCTTTATTTAAAAATGATCCTAAATCTGATATTTTTGTAAAATCTAATGGTATTCATTTTACTACTTCTCATAGAGCAATTTTATCTCCTTCAATAAAATTTTGTTTAAATCAAATTTTTTCAGCAACATTATCTATATATTTTTTAATGTTTTCTTTAAAAATATTATTTTTTTGTTCTTTTAAAATATTATATTTTACTGTTATTTGTCATTCAATTTCTTTTGCTAATTTAAAATTTCACTTATCCATAGCCTTTATAAAATCTACTCATAATTTTTGAGTATTAGATATTCATTCATTAATTATTTTATATTCAGTATTATAACCTCATTTATTGTCTTTAGTAAGTATAGTTTCAAAATCTCATTTTTTTATTGCTTCAATATTTTGTAAATCAAATTCAAGCTTATCAATTTTATAAAATGTCTTTTTCCCATTTACATACAATGGATGATACTTTTTATCAAGTTTAGCTAATAACAAAGCCTCATTATTTAAAACTTTACCAGGATTTTTTCCTTTTCATTTTACAAATGGCAATGTTAAAATAGCCAATTCTCATAATTGTTCAGATGTTTTATAATTTGCTCATGCAGCAGAACTTGCCTTAGAAACAGTTTGACCAATTAGATCTAATGGAACATTAAATCAAGCTGAACCAGCTTCTCATAAACTACCTGTAACCTCCTTATCAAAAGCAGCAACAACAGGTATAAATAAATTAGACAAAGAACCATTAACAACTTCTAATGGATCTCAATTTTTAAATCAATTATATATTCTTTCTCAATTTGCTATAAATTGTTTTCCTGCATTTTTAGCATATTTTACACCAGCACTATCATTCATTAATTCCTTAAATTCAGCATAATGTATTTTTGCAAATTCTATATTTTTATCAAGTAAATCAAAATTAACATTTTTCTTTACCTCAGCTATTTGTTTATCATATTTTTCTTTTACCTCAGAAGTTGTATTATAATTTTCTTTTACCTCAGAAATAGTCTTAATATTAGATACCTTATCAACAAAACCAGCAACATTTCTTAAATATCTATCTCAAAAACTTTCATTTTTTAATAAATCATCTTTTTCTTTTAATGCAGATTTAGTTTCATTTATTATATTTTTATAATCTAAATACTCTTGTCTAGTTATAATATTTTCAGGTTTATTATAATCAACCATCTTATTTCTTATTTCTTCAGGCAAATCAGTAAAAGGAGTTTTCTGATATACAGATAACTCCTCATATTCCTTAGAGTGTTTTTCAACTCTCTTGATTAATTCTTTATGTGAATCTAATATTGGTCATACTGGATCATTTACTAAATTACTTTTTATCTTTAAATAATTATACCCTGTTTTAAAATTTTCTTTTATTTCAGTAGCATTATCTTTTAAAGCTTCTCATAATTTTCATTCATTAGATTTTATTTTCAAATAATCTAATCATGTTTTAAAATTTTCAACTATTCACATAAAATATATTATTTAATTTGTAAATTATATTTATTTTTTAATTCTTCTGCTTTTTGTTTAGCAATTTTTATTTCATCTTCAACCTTAGTTGAATCAAATAATTTCTCTAAACTAGAATATATATCTCAGTCATAAAATGCAAATCCTCCATCTTCTTTATATTCATCATTATCTATTAATCATGTAAGTGCAGCAACAACAAGTCTTCTCCTTGCTTGATCCTTATCTTCAGTTTCTTCAAAATATTCTATATCATCATCAATAGTATAATCCTTTGTTTTTTTAATAGTATTTATATATTTATAATCATTTATAATATCATCAGAAATAGCTCAAACTTTTCTCATATTTTCTAGATCACTTTCTTTTAACTTTAATTTTAAATTTCAAAAGTCATCTTTTATTATTTTATTAGCCTGCTCTTTAGATATTCTTTTATTTTTTGTAGAGCTAGTATCTCTAAAATAATCCTCTACACTATTATAATTTTTACTTCAAATTAATTGTTTTTTATCTTTTATATTTCTATATCAAGCAATTTCATTTTTAGGCACTAAATCAGTTGTAACAACTCAGTCTCATTTTAGATTACTAGACTTAATAATCCATTTATCTCATTGTTCTCATATTATTACTCATGCATGTCAATAATCATTATTTGCAGGATTCCAAACAGCAGCAGCTCATATTTTTCAATATTGTTCATTTGCCACTTTTAATTTATCTTGATAAGTATTTCATAGTCTAGGTATAACTCATCACATTATATCATTGACATACTCAGCACATTCTTTTCATCAATTAGGGTTTGTTGTCTCATTTAATCTAGTTGGCAATACAGTTCCATCAGGAACATCTAATAATTCTTTATTTGGTATAGTTTTAAAATATGTATCAAATTTATTTGTATTAAATTTTTCAATTTCAAAATTAGCTTTTCATACTTTAAGATTAAATTCTTTTTGCCATTTTTCTCTTTCAAAAGTATTTTTATTTAATTCCAAAATAGATTTTAACTCAGCCTGTTTAGCTCTAGCAGTATCAGCTTCAACTTTAGCTATATCATTTAATTCTTTTATTTTGGCACTTTGTAGTCTTCTAAGTTGTATAGTTCTATTTTGAGCAACATTTCTTCTTTGATTAAACATAGCTACTTTTTCTTCAGATGACAAATCAGGATTATTAAAAATATCATCACTTGGAGCTTCCAGCATAATCATATTTGTTAATATTTTTTTATCTGTATTTTGTATATCAGCAGTAAGTCCAGTTTCCAGTCAAACCTTTTCAATATATGTTTTATGTAAATTATCTGATTCATCTACATATTGACTTTCAAGCATCTTATCAGTAACAGGATCTACTCAATAAGTAGCATTTTTTGGCATTAAATTTACATTAGGAATACCAACTTGTCATTCTTCATATCATTTAGCTGGTTTGTATAAATCAGTAATTCATAGATTTATTTTTCACATAATATATTTTATTAAAAATTAATTTACCACCATTTAAACAAGTTCTGTATTCATGTTCATCATCCTTCTACTTCTTTTTGTTTTGCAATTCTATCTTCTTGTAAAACTCTATCAGTAACTAATCTATCATAATATTGAGTAAAATTTCACTTTGCAGTTATGTCCATAACCTTTTTATCAGTAGCTCTTTTATCAATAAATTGATTTTTAGATTTAGTTAATCTTGAAGTATTAACATTAAATCTATCAGTAGTCCTGGTTTTATTAGTATTTAGATCTTCCATTCATCTATCAAAATCTAGCTTATATCTAGTAAATTGTTTGGTCTTTTCCCTAGTAGCTTCTTTTGGCTTTGCTGCTCATAGTCCCTCAAATGTTCACACAACTCTTTTAGTATAATTTTGGATGTTGTCCATACTTTTACTAAATTCTTCATTTTGTAATGATATTCAAGTAAAATAATCAGCAGTTTTTCTAGATGTTATTTTAGCAAAATCTTCATCAAAATATTTTTTTTGAAGATCTAAGTCATCTTGTCTCATCTGATAATTCTCTAATTCAATAGCAGTAGCCTTATCAAATGTTTCATTTAAAGCTCAAACATAATTATTAAATTGATTATTTCTATTACTAGGTATGTTTCAAAAACTACTACTTCTGCTATTACTAGAGGTAGAACTTCTATTAGAACTAGACTTAAAACTTGTATGTATTTGCCTTCAAGGGTTACTAGTTCTAGTTATTTTAGTTGCATATTTTTTAGCCATATTTATTTTTACATGTTATTAAAATAATAATACTTAAATATATGTTTTTTTCAAATTAATTTATTTTAACTCATTTCCAAAAAAGATCAGTTCCATCAGTAGTTAAATTATTCAATACATCCTCTTTATATGTCTTAAGTATTCTAACATAAGTATCTCAGTTATTAATTTTATCTAAATTAAAACTTGTCTTAACATCAGTAGTAGAATCTAGACTTAATCTTTTCCCTCAAATAAATTCTGTTTCAGTAGAATTATTTATAGTATTAATTATAGTATTATTCTGAGTAACTTCTTTTCAATAAGCAGGAGTAAACTTTTTACCATCCCATTTATATAAAACTAAGTTTCTAAGATTATACCATTCTTGTCAAATAAAATCTCATTTTTTAGGTTCAATAGTAGATTCATACTTAGCTAGTCTTCTTGATAATTCTGATACTATCTCTTCTAGCTGTTTAATTCTTGCTTCATCCATATTTATCTTTTAGTAAAATAAATAAATTCTAATTCAGAGTAATGGAACTCTATCTCTGAATCTGTTGGTTCAACTAAATCTTCAAATTCTACTTTTATTTGTCAGAAGTTTATTTTTTTATTTACACTTGCTTCTATTTCAAAAATATTTGTAGTTTCTCTAATCAAAATATATACTCAGTCATTAGCTTTATAGTATATTTTAATTTTAGTTTGAGCAGTATCATTAGTTGGATCATTATGAATAAATAATCTAAATCTTTTTATTGCTTTTATAAATCTTAAATCAGACATATAATGAGGAGCAAATTCTATAGAATATTTTAATTTTTTTTGATTTTGTATTGCTCAAATTTTTTCATCAGTAATTTGATATATCTTTCATCCTTGCCCAAAAAATATTTTTCCATGTATTTCAGTAGCAAAGGTCCACTCATATGCCTGAGCATTAGCAACAACTTTATCACTACACTCTTCATATTTAGCTATTGTAAAAATAGGCTTATGATTTTTTACAGATTTTTCTAAATGATAGATCAAAACTTCTCATTGTATAGATAAATAATATTTTCAATTACTTATAACTCACATTGCTCAACTAAAATCAGTATATTTTTCAAATCTTTTTTTGATATTATCAGACATACTGATTCCTTCCATAACAGTAGAAGTTTCAATAGAGTTCAAAAATTCAATTCATTCATGAGATAAATAGAATTCTATATTATTTCATTCAGCTACAGAACCAGGGGCAATAAGTCATTTGTATGTAGAACTAGATACAATTCTAAAACTATCAACACTATCTCCAGTTATAGATACTCTACCATATTCAGAATAAATTACAGCTCTATTATTTATAATAGATATATTTTGTAATTTCCCCTGTAGTCATAAAGGGTAAAAATTATCTTTAGGAGCAAATTCTCAGGTTCAAACTTCAGAGATAAAAACTTTATCTTCTCAATTTTTTATTCAAAACATTCTTCAGTTGTTTCATTTACCTCAATAACTTTGTACAACAGCTTTATCTATCTGAAAAGGAAGAGTCTCAATATTTGTTCATCCTCTCCAAATTTTTACATCATTTCATTTTGATAAAATATATATAGCAGGAACTTGATCAAATATCTCAATATCTGTTCAAGTTCAATATGTTCATTCAAATGTTTCAGATATATAAATAGTATTAGTAGTGTTTCATTCTATAAGCTTAACTTCATTTCATATCTTTAATAATTTTCAAATATATTCATTTTCAACCATTCAATTTACCTGTAAAACTCTTAATTCAGATTCTTCAGCTATAGTCTTTGTAATTCATCAAGTAGTTGCAGTTGCAAAGAAATTCACAAATTGTACAAAATCTTTTCAGTCTACATTATATCAATTAGCTATTTCAACCCAAGTAGCAGTTTCATCAGCCAAAGTTTCTATCTTATCTCATCTAACTCTTATAAATCAAAATGACTCATGGTATCACAAACCATAAGTTCTCAAATCTAAGACATCAGCAGTAGTTCATAATTCAAAAGCAGTCTTTCTTTTTTTAAGTCCACCTGATTCACTTATAACCATATTCATAACATCAGTATAAGCATTCTTAGGTATTTTTTTTCTAAGACTTAAATCTCTTAAACCACCAACATTATTTTCTACAATAATTTTTTTTGTAGGAATATTTTGTATTTGTTTAGTTCTTTCTCTAGTATAAGGGTAAACCATATTAGAAATATTTATTAATTAAATCTTCCATTTTATCTTCAGCATAAGCTACACTTTGAGCTGCATTAGCTCTATCAAATTGGGCTAAATGATATTTTTCTTCTCAATATAAAGCAATAGCAAATCTAAAATGTTCATCAAGCTTTAATTTATCAGCTCATAAAGTAAGTACATTTTCTTTTTCAATATATTCAATTTCAACTTTTTTAGCAGTTAATCATAATAGATCAATTTTTCTATTTTTTTTATCAAACCTATAATCAGTATATTCTACATCATCTACTATTACAGCATTTAAAAACATTAAATCAGTTGGTACAATAAGATCAGAAGCAAGTTCAACTTTTATATGATATTGTTCTTTATATAAAGCATTTTGCTCTAATCTATCATATACCTGTTTTATTCAATATAAAACAGCTGATTTAAGAGCCTTTCAATTAGTTCATGAATCATCAGTATCAGGCAACCATTTAGGGGTTTCATCTCAGATATTATCATGCAAATCTTGCTGACATTGTAAGTAGTTCATAAGAAGTAATTAAGTTATTAATATAATTACTACCATATTAATCTTTTTTGCAAAAAAATCAAACTAAAAAAACTAGAAATAAATCTAGTTTCTTTAGTTGAAAAGTGATTTTTTGATAATTATGTCTTAAGCAAAAGATTAATAATTTCTCAAAAACTCCAGTATTTTATATTATAACATATTAAAAATATGTACAAAACAAATTTTTTGCTAATAGGCTATTTAGAACCAAGTCACATTGCCTGTTCAGAGTTAGCCTATCACTACTCTACTTCTGATAGTATTTCTTTTTTATTTTTTGTCAAATGTTTTTTTATCTTTTTTTTCAAATTGTGGAAGAATTGTCTATTTTCTATTCCAGGTCTATTCATTATCTCAACTAATTTAGCTTCAGATATATCTGTTGTAAATATTTCTGACTCAGAATAATCCAAGAAAAAACTATTAAAAGTATTAAAGTTAAAAAACTTTTTTTCTTTATTATAAACAAACCAAATATTAATTCTATTAGACATTTTTTTTAATTTTTGAATTGATCTTTTTTTTCTCATAATTTTATATTAAATAATATGGTAGTTTCATACTATTTATTAAAATATAAAAGTCAAATTAAATGTATTTTTTAGCTTGTTTAATAGCTCTTTTGATATTTCTATCAACTATAAGTCAAATTAAAGAATTAGCCATCTTAATTCATAAGAGAAAGCTTTTCTGATCATTTCTCATATTATGCTCAGTTAGTAACCATTTATAATTTTTAATTTTATATAAATCAACTAATTTCAAAGTTATTATTATTTCTTTTTGTGTTATATTTTTAACCATATGTTTTAATTAATTCCTTTAATGCTTCAAGTTTTTTTTCAATTAACCAATTATTCTTTCAAAAAAAATCTGATACTTTTACTAATATTCAAGTTTTTTTAAAAATTTTTAATTCATTATAAACCTTGACTAAGTTTTCAATTTCTTTAGTTGTCATAATTATTTTTCTAAATTCTTAATAACTGATTTAGCAACTATAGCCTGAGCATATATTGCTTCTCTTGGATTATCTTTATTTTGTGTAGCTTCATATAAGCTAGAATAATCCCTTATTCATAAATCCTTTCAATAAACATTTTCATATGTTCATTTAATAATTTCTTGTTTTTTATCAGGTTTCATTTGTATTGATTCCTTCAAAAAAATAAAGTATGCAGTCCTAAAACTATATCAATGATTTACAAAATCTAACCATTTAGTATTTTTATAAATATTAAATTTAAATTTACTAGGGTAGTTGTCTACAAAAGTAAATTGTTCCTTTTCTGTAAAAGCATGTCAAAATCTCTTTTTTTCATTCCAATTATAAACTTGGTTGATAATTCAGTCTGTTTTAAAATCTGATATATATTTGTTTGTCATTTTACCTCAAAGTAAACACATATATCATTTATTCTTTCTGTCATAATATTGATCAGTTCAATAAAAAACTCTATCATAACTTATTTCAATTCATTTATTTATTTTCAACCAACCAGCTAAAGCTCTCATTCAGTCTCTAAATCACATTCATCTTTTATCTTTCCATAATCATTTAGACTCAGCATATTTTTTAACTCATTCTACTTCATCTCTAGTTAATTGTACTCAGGTATTATATGTAAATGTTCTACAAGTAGAATAAATAACACAAGCCCAACTAGACTGATTATATTGAACTAAAGTTTTATTTGAGTTTTCTTTTATATTTGTAATAGCTCACAAATATATTTTTTCTTCATCTTCCTCTTTTATAATTAATCAAGATGTTTTGATAGCTTCTGCATAATTAAATATTTCTTGAACATTTAATTTTCAGTCTATTTTTATATCTCAACTTTTAATTTTTGATTTAATATTAGAATAAATACTTTCCTTGTTTTGCCAAAGATAGTGTATTACTCTTCTTATATATGCCAGTATAACTGTTTTCATAATTATTGTTTTAAAGAATAAGATTCATTTTTAACTTTTGGAACTACTACAGATTCAACTATCTCCTTTAAATTATCAATTACATTTAAAATATTTTGTTCATTTATCATTCAAGCTTCTATATCTTTTTTCAGATTTTCTGCTTGTAGTATAGCTAATGGACTTAAATTTATTATTTCTCTCATATGTTTTAATTATGAAAATAAAATGCTTTACCTCAACAGCATACTAATATTTGCCAAAATACAAAACAAATTATAAATTGTATTACAGCAAATGCTGCATAACCCCATATAGATACAAACTTAAAAATAAAGTTTACATCCAATTTATTTATTTGCCTAAAATTATTTAATATAGTTATTATACTATATTTAAATAATCAATAGTCTGCATCTAATTTATTCTGCTTACTTCATCATAAGAAATAAGCTATATCATGAAACTCAAATCTAACTCATTTAAATAATGCTGTTATGAATGCTACTACATATTTTCACATCCAACTAGCACCTATTCAATTTAAGACTCATAGTTCTTTTAGTTTGTCAAAATTACTCTCAATAGCTTCTTTACTATCTAAAGTAAGTATTTGCCTTATTTCAGGTCCATTTCTATCATCAATATTATTGTGTCTGAAACATCTATTCCAGTCACTATCAGTCCATTTTTCTAATTGTTTTATATACATAATTTTATTTATTAAAAAATTTAGATATATCTAGTCATAAAAGTCCAGTTGGTATAAGCATAAGCATATAATCAATTTTTTTTTCATAAACTAGATTAGCAATAAATATTCATACAAACATTAATAATCATACAATATTTTTTATTAAATTTATTTCTGCCTTATATTTTTCTGTTATTTCTTTTCACATATTTTGTATAAATAAAAGTAATTAAAATACCACTTAAAAATCCTATTATATAGGTTATTAAGTATTCCCAGCCCAAAATTGAACTAAAGGGCATTAGAATAAGTCATAGTTTAGTGTTTGTCATAATGTCTTTTTATTAAATGGTAAATTAAAGAGAGACTAAGAATTCATCAGAATAAATATTGTAAAATCATTATTCAATTAGCCTTTTCTAAATTTTGTATCCAAATATCTATTCAATCAGATAAATCTGTTAAATATACAGAAATCCCCATAAATATAGAACTTACTCAGATAATTAAATGTTCTTTAAATTCTCAAACATCTTTATTAATTCTTCACTTATAATCATAATATATGAAAACCATAGCAAAAATCAATAAAGTTATTCAACTTAATCCCCCAAAAAGAGCTATTATAACTCCTTTTGGATTTTGTTTAATTAATTCTAACATAATTATTTTATAAAAGATTTAATATTATTAAATGTATCTATTGCTTTTTCTTCAGCTTCTGATTTTACTTCCTTAGCTTCAATATATTCAGCTAATACTTCTGCCATCAAAAGTATTTGTTCTTGTAAAGAAAGTATACCTTGAATAGTATCATTTCTTATTTCTTTACTATCTCTATATGCCATATTTTTTATAATTAAATATTAATATTCTGCTACAATTTTAACTAGATTATAATTTCTTTTAACCCAATTATCATTCTTTTCATATCAAGTTTTAACAACTCTTAAATCTATATGTGTATCATCAATATATTTAACATATATCATAATTTTAGCAGTTTCAACTCATTCTTCATAACTTGGATCTACTCCATTAAATGAAGCTATTGTATAATAAGCATTTCAATTAAGCTTAATTAATGAGAAAGGAACTGATATATTACTATAAGAATAATCAGAACTACCACCATCTTTATATAATTGAAATTGAAAAGTTAAATGTCTAGGATTTCAAGTAAAAGCATAAGTTGAAAAATCATCTTCTTGTGACTGATCCATACTAAGTATTTGATCTGGAGTTAATCCAGGTACTACAGCTTGTACAAATTTACTATTAGCTAAATCAAATTTAACTAAATCATCTTGTCATACAGTTGCATCTACAGTAACATTATCTATCAATACTTTAATAGATCTACCTCATACTATACATATTGGCATAGCTGCAGTTTCTGGTCTAGCATATGTTGAACCATCATATCTTGTTTTTGAAGTACCTCTATGAGTATTATTAGTATTACTATTAGCTTCTCAGATAATAGAACCAGATTGACTTGAGGCTCAACTATCGCTATAATCAGTCCGTATATTATGAGCATGTGATCTATTTGTAGAACTATAAATTGCTCAGGCTGATGTACTTAATCATCTAGCACCAGTAGCACCAAGATATCTACCTCTCCAATCTGGAGTAGTAACATCATTACCATTTACTGAAAATCAATTAATAGGATTAGCATTTAAATATGCTGCTAGTTTAACATCTGTTATTACTTGTCCATTAATTTCATAAATAGCTTTTCAACTATCTGGTATAGCATGAACTATATTTCATAATTGATAATCAAAGTCTACTAATTGTGAACTATCATTTACTGTTGGTATCCATATACCAGTATCTGCATCATCTTTTAGGTCACCTCTAGCTGCATCGTAAGTACCTCATAAATGAAATACATATTCTTTAGCAGTATCAGTTACTTTTCTTCTTTCATAATCTTTTGCATTTAAAGCAGTTAAAGCTGCGTTATCTGCAACTGGTGTTCATCTTAATCATGAACCTCCTCAGAATAAGAATGCTTCATAATTTCATAAAGAACTTTTACCAGCATGTGCAGTTTGTTTAGCAGGAACTACTAACAATACATTAGAATTATCTGGTCTTATAATACTAAATGATTTAGATCATATATTATTAATTATATAATGTCATTCTCTAGTATTTAATTTAATCTTTAAATCATCAGCAGTAGCATTTATAGATAGTATTTTAGTTTGTACTCAGCTTAAATCATAATCAGCCATTATTCACATAGAAGCTCCTCATAATCTTTGTTGTCTTACCCATTTACCTGTACCAGCATCATCTGCTAAATTCTCTGGATTAGTATCTTCTCATGCAACTAAATCAGCAGTTGGTATAAATATATATTCAGCATTAACATCTTTTCTTAATCTTAATTCAAACTCTTTAGCTTTCAATGCTTTTAATTCAGTATCATCAGCTACAGGTTCTCATCTCAATCAAGATGTAAATTTATTCCATTTACCAACAGTACCATCATCAGCCACTTCTCAATCAGTCGCAGCCACATTAAATGAATATAATCATTCTCATTGTACTTCTATCCTATCTCAATTCTTAGGATTAGTAATAGCTTTTAATGCAGTAATATCAGCGACAGGTTGTAAATCAATTGTTTTAATTAATTGTCTATTTGTCATTTCAATTTAATTATTAAATAAAAAGGATAGTAGGATTTAACCTAACTATCCTAAAGGCTATTATTCATTAGTTTGATAAACTGCATAAACACTTTCACCTGGTTCAATATCCCATGCTTTAGATTGATCCCAAGTTACAACTTTAGCAGCAACAGTAAATGCTGGATTAGCTGTACCTTCAAATAATTCTTTACCAGTAACATTTAATTCAACAGTACCAGCAATTGGTAAGTTAGCTAAATCTGGAATTGTATTTAATGTAGCAATTGTTATAGCTTCTTTAACAGTTCTACCAGCTCCACTTGGATCTTGTCCTACATATTTAGTAGCAATATTTCTAGTATCAACAGGTATAGTTTCAAAGTTAAACATATATGGTAATACAATATCATAATCACCAGCTTTTAAATCTGTGTCTGTTTCAACACCATTTACTAGTGACTTAAATGTAATTGTATAAACTCATCCAGCTTCACTTAATATACCATATACTTCATTACCATTAACTTGTACAGCAGTTTTAGATTCATCATCAAAGATTTCTAATCTTCTAGTAGCTCAAACTTTTAACCCTTGTGTATCATCATCAGTAGATACTTGTAATGGAACAGATTTAGCTCATCTACCAGCAGTATTTAATGCAGTAGTTAATCCAGCAGTAACATCAATACTACCACCATCAGCAGCTAATGTTAATCCATCAATTCCAATATAAGCAACTCTCATAGAGTGAATACTTTTTTCAACTTGTTTATTTATTGGTGCAGTCATAATAGTTTTAATTATTAATATAAATTAACTCATTTAAGAGCTTTTAATTTAATTTAGGTATAATCTATCCTAAGATTAGAAATCATACCTTATAGAAACAATATCTCATGCTTCTGTTATTATTTCAGGTTTCAATGTAACTACGCTTGTAGCTATTGTGTAACCGATTCAATAATCAAGTGAATGATTATGAATCCTCAATATTGTATTAGATGGAGATTTAACATCCTTAGCTAAATTAAATATTGATTGTCAATTAGTACAAGTAAATATTTGAGTTTCAACTCATCCCATATTTACTTCTTCAAATTTATCAGGATCAGAATTAATATCTTCTCCTACTTCTACTTTAGTTTTAATTTTATATAAAGTATCTTTTAATGTTATAGGATCGGTCACCGACACTAATTCTCATTTTTCATACTCTTCTCATAAAACAAAAGCTTCTCAATCAATCTTATTAATCTTCTTTTCTTGTTCTGGAGTTAATCATTTACCTGCATCTATTACACTTTTCTCTTGTCTTAGTTTAAACATATATATGTATTGTTAGACATTTAAAGTAACTAAATCAGATCTATTTCTTATTGAAATCTCTATGTTAGAATTATCTGCCATAGTTAATCAATATAATTTATTGAACTCTCTTACAGTAAAGTTTTCTCAATGCTGAGCTCTAACAGGTATTCAATCTCAATAAATTGTGTTAGCTCTACCAACAGTTACATATAAGTCTTTTGTAGAATCAAAGTTCATTATTTGAACTCTATCATCTCATTTGATATTATCCATACTTTGTGGATACAAAGCTAACATAATATCTTTCATTAACTTATTTCAATCAGTAGGCTTAATTGTTATTTTCATAATAAGAAAATTATTAATTAAACATTTAGTAGTTGGTTATTGACATACACTACTATCGTCATTTATTATTTGATAAACTTAGTTTGTTTTAAATCTTCTATAACACTAGCTATAATATCAGCTAGTTCATTTATAGTAGTTGAATTAGCATCAGCATCTCTATCAGTACCTCAATTAGTTACAGTATATGTTTGATTAGTCTCTTGTAGAGTTCATCCATTAAACATATTACCATTCTTTAAATCAGTAATTATAGTAGCTATAACATCAGCTAGTTCATCTATTGAAGTTGAGTTAGCATCAAATGATCTTACTCATGAAGCATTATTAGTTATATATGTTTGAGTTATTGAACTAGGAGTTCAAGTTCCAAATACTGAAGCTAATTCTAAATCATTAGTA
>JAUTWP010186363.1:0-17724 GCA_033042655.1 Cyathermia naticoides | reverse complement strand
TTCTTGCACCTGTAGGTGACCTGATTTGTTCACACCTGAACAGGTGACTTGATTTGTTCACACCTGAACAGGTGACTGGATTTGTTTACACCTGAGCAGGTGACTTGATTTATTTACCCTTCAACTGGTGACTTGATTTGTTCACACCTGAACAGGTGACTTGATTAGTTTACACCTGAACAGGTGACTATTTGTTCATACCTGAAAGGTGACTTGATTTTTTCCTAGTCTCAACATATTCATTATTAATTATTGAACAAGATGAAATGTATTGCTTTTATCTCCTTGCTAACACTGAGGTTTTTTTTTTAAATCATCAAAGCTTTTGCTTGAAGAGAAGTGTTTGTTGAAGATTATGTAGTAATGCGTAAAACAAATATTAGACAATATTGATATTACTGTTTATTTAACAATATCTCAGCAGCATTATTTAATTAGTGGCTATATTTGGTATCAAACATAATATGCTATTTATGACACATTGTTTGCAGAAGAAAGCTGATGTCACTGCATATAGCCAGGTAATAGCATTTACATACATTTATTTACAGACAGGACAGTACATAGCATAGATCTTTACAACTGGTTAGATAATAAAAAAGTAAAGTTTGTTTTGTTTAACGACATGACTGGAGCTCATTGATTTTTATCTTATCATGAGTTATTGGACATCATTCATATAGTCATTTTGACACATTTTTGGAGGAAACCTGCTACCACCACATAGGCTACTCTTTCTGCTAAGCAGCAATGAACCAATTGTGGAGCACAGGTTGGAATGGAAAATGGCCGTAACTGCAGATGGGTCCACTGAAAAGGATCAATCCAATGACCAACCGCTTCAAAGGCGGGTACGCTAACGACTGAGCTACATACCATTCCTGGTTAGATAATAAAACTAATCTTGAAATTGTCAGGTTGTTTCACTTCATACTTATTAAGGTTCAAACACAATGTCTTGGTTCAGTCATTTACTCTATCACATATATAGGTTCATTTTTACTTGGTCTGCATTTGATGGGTATGACTAACTACTGCACCTGACTCCATTGGACTGTACTGGACCATATTACAGGATTGAGCACTGTGACATATCAGTGTTGGTTATGGTCAGAGTTAGGGTCAATAATTATGTCCCTGTGTGGTGTGATGAGGGTTTGATGTGATCTAATGGAGTCTGATGTGGTGTTTAGTCATACCCATCAAGTGCATCAGCAGTATCTGGCAATAGTGACAAAAAGTTAGTTTGCTTTATTTAACAACACCACTAAATCACATTCATTTTTATCTTATAATCGGGTATTGGACACATTTTGTTTAGAGGAAACCCACTGCTACAATATAGCTATTCTTTCTGATAAGCAGCAAGAGGTATTTTATATGCACTTTTTCATAGACAGGACAGCACATACCACAACCTTTTATGAACCAGTTGTGGAACTCTAATTGGAATGGAAAAGGGATAGTGACAAAAAGCAGTATGAGTGAGTGGTTGCCAATGATACGCTGCCATGCTTTTTTACAAACATTTGTGAAGATTTGAAAATATCTGCTTTAAATTTTATTGATCATGTAAAAGTGTTCATGAACACTTCTTAGGAAATCCATCGCAGGTTCTATCTGTAAATAACATGGTTTAAAAGTGATTGCAAGTGTAAATGAGGCTGATCATGGAAATTAAATTCATCAATGTAAAGCAATGGATCACACCAAAATATTTAGCAATGCTATTTTGAGCAAATCCAGTTTCTAGAATACCAATTGAACTTGCTGCTATTAGGAATCTGTACATGGTATTATCTGTATGACAGTGAGTACACACAGAAAGTGAGAAATGTGATGTTAATACTGAAAAGAATATCAATTAGTTTGTATTAATGCAGCAGCAATCATAATAAAACCAGGTTCACACTATGCTTGTTTACACTGTATATTTGTAAAACTCAGTTCCAATCAATACCAACATTTCAATATCAATACCAGAAATTCTTTCCAAGTTTTACAATAACTCTTTTATTTGCAATGCTTTTTAGTCTCACTGCATGGCCCATTGATACAGGAGCGGGATGTATCTCATAGGAAAAGCATCCACATGAGAAGCAGTCGATCCTTTTCTGTGGACAACATTTCCAGTTCAGCTATTTTTGGTTCCAGCCAGTAGTCCACAACAGGTCCATTACAGCCCATGTTTATTAAGCATCCACCTTAGAAGCAGTTGGTCTTTCGAGAGAGGTTTTTCAATGGAACCATTTCCAGTTGGGATATTTTCAGTTCCAGCCTGTAGTCCACAACAGGTTTATTATAGCCCATGTTTATTAAGCATCCACCTTAGAAGTAGTTGGTCTTTTGAGTGAGGTTTTTCAATGGAACCATTTCCAGTTGGATATTTTCAGTTCCATCCTGTGGTTCACGGCAGTTTCATTACAGGCCATGTTTATTGTATTCAAGAATGTATTCACCATGATAGAGACAGCTGAAATCATGTGTGGCAGTCATGTGATATGTTATAGTTCATATTAAATCATCTAATAGGTATATTTTTTTCTTCCATCACGGTAATGATGGATTTTTTTTGCTGTGTAAATAATGTAAATTAAATTACCCATTACTGAACTGTCTAGCCCAAGGCTATAGGTGGCAGACTTCATTGTTCAGATGCATCTTCCCCTGGGGCAAGATAGCTAAAATAATCCATATGTTGTTTTCTCCAAATAATGTAAATTTTGTCTATGATAGGTTATAAAGTAATCATAAAAGGCAGAATGTTATAGAATATCACATACGAAGAGTAATTGTAGACTACCATTAATGGCCAGTGGTTTATGACTGGTTTATGATCAATGAGGGAATAGGATATAGCTCAATTAGTAGCGTGTCCATCTTTGAAGCATTTAGTCATTAGATCGATCCTTCTTAGTGGATCCATTTGCAGTTTGAGCTATTTTCCATTTCAACCAGTGGTCCATGACAGCTTCTTCCTAGGCTTAGGTATGTACAGTCATGTCTGTAGAAAGTGCATATAAAAGACCCTTTGCTGCTTATTGAAAAGTGTAGCCCATGTGGTGGCAACAGGTTTGCTCTAATGAAATTTGTCAAAATGACAATATGTATGATGTCCTATAGCCGATGATAAGATAAAAAATCAATGTGCTCTAGTGGCATCATTAAATAAAACAAACTTTACTTTTACTTTTATTTTATCAATGAATGGCCAATGTCCACAATAAGTTTCTACAAGTGACTGGGGTGAGGAATGAGGAATTAAAGTTTAATAGTATCAAATTTTGAACTTTTTTTACTAGGAAAAAATGAAAAGAAATACAATTTTGCTCAATTTATTTAAAATTATATTAAATACTGCCTGTTTTGATCCCATATCTGGTCCTTACAGACAGGTCAGACTGTATAGTAATTCATATTTTTTTCTGTTGAACAGAACATGATTAAATGTTCCACCCACTAGAGAACACAATAGACACAGCTGCATGGTCATGGAAAAACTGGGCAGCAAAGTTATTCTTGTGAGCATACAAGATGGTTTGTCATCATTAACTTTTTTCCAATACCATCAAAATTGAAATATCTCAGATGTCTGATCTCACGAGATTAAGAAGTTTTAAATTTTGATCTCTGATTTGTCCTTGCCATGATCTAACCGACTCAATGGCTGATTGTAACATCACTTCTTTCTGGTGCACGTCTTCTGCAGTGAAATCTCTCCCAAGTGGCAAATATTAACAAAAATCACTTGACTTCCAACTTGTGAATTCATTATTTATTTTATTTTAGTTCTCATATACATTGTTCCGACTTTGACAAAACTATTAGTGTGAAAATGCATTGATCATTGCTTGAGCCATAAAGTTTAAATTGTGATGCGATAGTTGAGCATTCCAATTGAGTATTGTGCGGAATCAATATGACTGAACGCTATGTTGCCCACGCTGCCTCCCTGTAGTGGAATGGACGAAGCCGCTCTAGACACTTGGGTTTAGGCAGAGTATGTTTCACATCATAGACAAAAGCAGATGCTGTCACATCTTGTGATATGTCTTACAATAGGATAGTACAAGTCTGGTGCTGTGCTGTGTGGATATAACTCACAGTGACGGAGACCTCACACTAACTTCAAGGTAGGTTGTCATGCACTTCACCATTCACTTAAACACCTGCCAGATTTACTGGTCATTAAGCAGTCACTTTATCAGGTTAATTAATAGATGTTCCAGTTCGTCGTTTTACTTTTGTTTGTTGGATATTTTGGTCAGAGAAAGCTTCTAAGGGTAATCAGGTAGATGAGGTACAGTGATCCATCAAGTTTTAATTGACAGGTTATATTTTTATCGGATTCATTCATTAAATTACATTTTACATAGTAGTTTGTGTGTGTGTTTGAGCTACATAGTATGTGACATTGGAACATTGTGCTGTTGATTTGAATATATCAGTGGTACGTAACTCACAGGTGGACTGTCCAGCATATTTCTTGTCATGATTTCTTATTGCATTGAGATGATGTCCAATAGCCGATGATAAGATAAAAATCAATGTGCTCCAGTGACATTGTTAAATAAAATAAATATTACATTAAATTTGGTGACATCAGTTTAAATATATTGTGATGTCATTGCTAATTGTATTAAGTTAGTTATGTCAGAGTTTACATGACTTATCATGTCACTGTTGTTATGTCACTGTTAATTACTTTAAAGTTAGTGATATTTTCACAGAAATATTATTTTAAAATTGAAATGTAAAAAAAAAATCATATTTAAGTTTAACCATCAAATGCAAAATGGCTAATTGAATAGTAGAGCTCTCTAGTACAAAAAGCATACTGTTAAAGTTATATAAATATACCTTTTTATACATTATCACTGATTGGTTTAATTAAATCCCTATCTGGATTTTGTTTAAGAATGATATACATTTCTTGTAGATTTGTGAATTATGTTTCCATCTTGTATTTGTTCAGAACCTTTTTTTCATGTTCTCGAGGCATTTTTACAAAATCAATAATGCTGTATTTGAATTTTTAATCATTTTTCCAGAAGAGATATGATATGTCATCTAGAGATAATATGTTCTGGTATATTTTGTACTGTACATATTTAAAACCTGCTTTTTCAAGCTCCTAGTAACCTAGCGACATGGTTTCTTTCAGTCAGGCCTGAAATTAAAATAATTCAGTGGAACAGGATACCCTCATCTTTTAGAGAAATGTGATGAGTATCATCCTTGTTTGACAATAATTACTGAGCGTCGAATTCTGAAACTCCTTGGACTTCATCCTTTACCTTATGCAGAGATGTGATTTTGATAGAAAGGATAATTATAGTCATTCCTGTTTTGTGAAACAAACATATACTGTACATAATTTTATTAAATGTATTTTTTCTGCATATAATATTCTATGCTGTTTTCTATAACTATTTATGAAAAATTTCTCAACCAAAAACATTTATAATTCTGTTAATGATTGCTTATTTGGATTGAAAAAATACTGCATTTGACAGATATGGAGATGATACTGATGTATTAACTCCTTTTAATTTCAGCAATTATTTTAATTTGACAAAATGTATTGTCAATGGATGATGGTTTGGTGTGTTTTCAGTTTAATTCTGGTTGTGATTCACGGCATTATAACGAATCATGTTTCAACTTGTTACTGTTCATGCTGACGGAAGCAGCAAGATCATAATTGAAATAAATGATTTCTCTTTGATCACAAACAGTTTGATTTTTATCTTAGTTTTATGTGTGTGCAGCTTATGGTTTTCACTGAATTGTTTCCTCATCTGTTGGGTTATGAGATGGTATGGACCATTAAGCTGTGTTCTCATTTCTTGTTAGGAAATAATTCAGAAGGTGTTAAATGATTACTAGTATCTATTTGTTCGTCTCATCAAATTTCCAAGTCGCTTGAAAGCGTTTTGCATGATAACTTGAGCATTAAACACTTTCATTGTAAGCCAATGGTATGATTTCAGTGTATGAATTAATCACTATACTCGATGACACATAATTATGTTTGAACTGACAATTTAATCAATTAACCATTCAGTAGTGATTGAATGTTGTTAGTACAGTCAAACCTGCTCAAGCATTCACCTGTATTAAGCAGCCACATATCTTCAAAGGTCATCTTTATTTTCTCCTAAAATCAGCTAATTTAGTACAATATAACTGTATTACAGTAAGCAGCCACATGTCTTCAAAGGTCCCCTTTATTTTCTACTAAATCATCAAATTTAGTACAGTATGACCTCTCTTAAACACCTACTTATCTTCAGATATCAATTTTTGTTACTTCTTTGGGTGGCTGCTTAAAACAGGTTTGAATATATATTCTTCCCTATTCTTGCTTGTTTAAATGAGGTTCATTTGGTCAAACTTTTTAAAATGGAGATTGTTTTGAAACATATTTATTTGCCTCGTAGCCACTTTGATATGTGATGTTTAGAAAGAAGCCGTCAAAGAGCAACACAAACACAGTGTCAAGGTTTACTGCCTGTAGACATGCAACATGGAATGGTTTCAGTAGTTTCCTACAGGCATTCAATGAACAGTTTTAACCTGCTTACATCACCAGTGTTCAAGCGTGGTATCTAACTTTATCAGATAGTATAACCAGGAAAGGATGGGGAGGTGAGGGGAGGCAATAAGAAAGATGGTATGGATATGAAAAAAAGATAAATGTATTGTAAAAAAATTGTCTTTTGTAATTAAAAAAACTATGCCAAGAAACTATGCTAGGAAACAAAAATATGTTACATGTTCAAAGGAATTTTTGTATTATAATCGTATTATGTTATGAATAAAAGTTAATTTTCATGAATTATGTACCTTTTGAACAGGCAGCATATTTTAGTTTTTTCTTTAATAGTATTTTAGAATCTTGGTATAATGTTTTTTTAAATTATTTTACTGTTATGTATTTTAGAATATTCTCATCACATCATATTAATTTGACAAGACATTAATCAATGTGCTCTAGGGGCATTATTAAATAAAACAAACTTTACTTTTCAAAACATTAATTTCATAATTTACAGTGGTAGAATATATCATACATTCTCTGAAGTGTTCAGTTTGGGCTATTTTCCATTCCAACCAGTGGTCCACAACTGTTTCATCAAAGGTCATGGTATATGCTGTCCAGTCTTGAAAGTGCCTATAAAAGAGCCTTACTGCTTATCAGAAAGAGTAGCCTATGTAGTGACAACAGGTTTCCTTTAAAGATATTTGTCAAAATTACCATATGTATGACATCAAATAGTTGATGATAAGATAAAAACCAATGTGCTCTAGTGACATCGTTAAACAAAACAAACTTTACTCTGAAAAAATTATTGTTTGTTGCTTTATCTAAACAGCAGGTTAATCCCTACTGAACTTCACCATGTTAATCACATTGCCTGTGTATGATGATAGCATGATTTCTAGTGCTTGGGAAAGTGCACCACACATTTTAATATTTAATCCTCATAGGTTTCCAATTCAATTGTCTCTAAATCAGACCGGCATTGATCAATTTTCAATTTAGACATATGCTATTACAGCAAAACCTTTCAAATGTAGGCTATGTCAAAGAGTCCTTTTATATGGTTTCAGTTGTATGGTTATGAGTCCATTCAGAAGTATATTTATTTTTTCTGGTACATGTATCTACCTATAATATAGGCTATTTTTCTATTTCAATCAGTGGTCCACACCTGGTTAATCAAAGATTGTCACATGGGCTGTCCTGTCTGAGAAAGTGCATATAAAAATCCATTGTTACTTATGAGAAAGAGTAGCCTATGTGGTGGTAGCATGTTTATAACAGCCACTTAGTAAAATTGTCCATTATGTGCAGGTGAGTTTTATATGCAGGATAAAACACATTATATTTTATTAAGAAGAGACAGGTGGTTGTTTTATAGAGTGGCCTTTTATCTGGCTTGATTGTATGTCTTATCTTCATATGAATTGATTATTTTTATATAGTTTTTTCTTCTTCCTTTTTTCTTTTTTTTAAGCATACAAAAAATACTCACGTAATGTACGGTAGTATGAACAATGTTTTAGAGGCAGTCACACAAAAGAGTGAAAATTAAAAACAAAAATGAAATGTAAATTTACAATGGAAATGAGTACTGTAACTTTATCATCCTAAGACATTGCGTAAATACATGAATAAATGAGTTCCTGAAAGCATTTCAAAACAAGATGTATTTATAGATTTCTGTGAATTTCTATGCATCACTTTTTATGATTCTGACAAAAGACTTCATCTTCCGACTTCTTGAACACAAACATCAAACTCAATGACCAGATATTCTTTTTAATAGTATTATCTTACACAATTTTTTCATTCCAACAAGTGGTTCACAACTGATTCATCAGGCTGTAATGTGTTTTGTTTAGACTGTGGAAAAGTGCATATAAAAGACCCCTTGCTGCTTATTAGAAAGACCCTCTCACCATGGGTGCAGTTTCAGATTCTAGGACAAGTTCCTTAAAGACTGACCGTGTGCCCATGGGTGTAGTCTATGTAGCTACAGTAAGTTTTGTCTAAAACCGCTGTGTCAGAATGACTATATGTGACGTCCAATAGCCGATAATTAAAAAAGCAATTAATGTGCTCTATTGGTGTTGTTAAATAAAACAAACATTTCTTACACAATATAAAATAAAAATCTTTATCAGAAAACCATCAGTGCTTTGTAAGAAACTTTGTAGTACAAATGACCATAATGTTTTTATAATGTCAAGATGAAAAAGTTTGATTTGTTAATCCACTGCACTGTTTGTTTAAACTATTGTGTATTGCTGATCAAATAAACACACAAAACACATATAGCATTGTGTTTACCTATGTTGCTGTTGCACTGATTATCCTAAGTTAATTGGGGATCATCAAGTACATAACAAACCAGTAATTGTCAATGTGAAGTCATTTCTAAACTGTTGTTTATGCCTATATGAAGTGTGAACGCACATGCCAGTGCTCGTGAAATAGGTGGCTTTATGGTGGTCATCTATTATTTAAGCCAGAAGACACCATGTATAGTAATGTAAAAAAGCATTGAATCCACATTGCTTTGTTTGATAAAGTTGTACTCTGTGACACAAACAGGTGTGTGTAAAACAAAATGTCAGCACATCAAATGAGGCAGAAAATATTATTAATGATATAGGTTTACTTTTTCAAACTTATTTCAGCTTATATGGTATCCAATTAAGGTTCAAGCTTGCTATGATGGGCATACAATTCAGCTGCATGGGCTACCTATATGAATAAAGGAACAAGGTTTATGTTATATATGTATAAGATGTCAAACAGGCTTGCAGAATCTATTTTATGGTGATCAGACCCATCAGAATCAGATTGAGTAAATTTTGTTTTGTTTTGGAGCACATTGATTTTTATCTTATCAGTGGCTATTGGACATCATTCATATGGTAATTTTGACACATTTTTAGAAGAAACCCGCTGCTTCCACATAGGCTACTCTTTTTGATAAGCAGCAAGGGATCTTTTATAGGCACTTTCCAATAGACAGGACAGCACATACCATGGCCTTTGTTGAACCAGTTGTGGAGCACTGGTTGGAACGGAAAATAGCCCAAACTGCAGATGGGTCCACAGAGAAGGATCAATCCCAGGACCAACCGTTTCAAATGTGGGCACGCTACCAACTGAGCTACATCCCGCTCTAGGGCCTACAATGATTTTAGGTGCTTTGAAATTAAAACTCAAACACCATTAAATAATAATATTCCATATATAGTTCATCATCTAAAATTACCTGTATATAATTATTTTAGTTTAAGACAATACCCTAGATAATTTCCTTGCATTGTGTTTATTGATTAAGTAGCACAAAATGGACCTTGTCTATGAACAATTACATCTTAAAAGACCCTTTTTTCTTAATTAAAAAAAATGTATTTATAAATTTATGTATTTCTGATGGTTAATTAGTTTAAAATTTATTCTTGTTATCACTTTCTTTGCAATATATCTTGAGATGTGACATTGTATTGAAGCAATGATAGATGATAATGAAGAATTTGCCTTTTATATGAAGCTTAATAACTGATAGCTAACAATATACACTGTATTAAACAGTTACTAATTTCATTATTTTCATTAGCATGCACAACAAACCTGATTTGCTTACTTTTAGTACCTAAGTTTGAATAAGTCTCATGAATTCCTGTCCCGAACGTGGTGGATGGATAAAACCATGAACTGCACCTGCTAGAGGTGTCTGCTATAACAGCCTATCTTTGAACATAGACGTTAAACAACTTGACTTGACTTGACTTCATGAATTCAATATTAGATTTCTTGAAGACAGATATGAAACACATGTTATTGTTATCAGTAAGCTATGTAGATGAACGTCAATGATTTTGGATATAAACTAATTCAGAACTAGTGATAAATGTTTGGAATTGAATATAGCAAGATGGTTTGCATTCAGGATGTTAGTAAAATTTGATATTCAGTTGCAACTAAGTTTATCAAGATGGCATTCACATATTATTTAAATTGGTAGGTAATTGGGTTTGAAAGGAACCATGGGATTGTTGACAAAACCACTTATAACTGTCTAACATAAACCATGACAGCATTGGTCCACCAAGACCAGAAGTCAGCCACACGATGCCACCATTAATAATACACATTGAATAATTACAGGATCGGCCTGGCATGCATAAGCAAACATCAAATATACTCTCTTTGTTACAAAGACTAGACACCGTGACTATACCATTAAACATTAATACTTTAAAACATACTGTGACATACTCTTAATATATCTCGTACAAGTAGTCTGAAAGTTAGATACAACCAGTATCAAACACTGGACAGGAGATATAAACTGGGTTAATTCTTGTTTTCTATGTACATAATGGCTGGTCAGTATTTCTCTTGGTGCTGCTGATAAAATCAATGTGATTTTATAATATTAATTTTTTTCTTATTTTACAAGTCTGATGGTTGATGGTTTGGAATTAATCCATCAGCTCCTTGAAAGCTTTAAATAGCAGTATGATTAAAAGTGTGTGCTTTACAGATTGCATGCCACACATTAGACATTAGTCAATAAAAAAACCTTCTTTCTTTCTGTGCACCGAGCCGTACATTGAACTGTCAGTTTGTTGGCTTGTTCCTACACGCATAGTAGTTTAGTCAATAGAATATGTCTTTTCTTTCTGGTCAGTCAGCCATGCAAACAACTGTCTGAAGACTGTCAACATTTGCTTTACAATGCACCAGGGTGTATTGTAGCTTTCATTTCATTGCTTTTCATCATCTTTGAATTTTACCTTTTTTATTCTCTGACCTAGTGTGATAGAAATTATATTATTATTCATATGGGTACAGACAAATGGGGCAAAAAAATGTGATCTTTCCTTAGGGAAAGAAAAGTTTATTTGATGTTATAATTCATTGGTTTAGCAAAACAAGTAACATTGTTTGTTAGTGCTGTGATGCCATGTTGCAGCTTTCCGTTATATTTAGCAGTAGCCTACTTACGATTTCAATACAGTGGACTCTGTCTGAACTTCATAGAACCATGATTACAAGCTTATAAAAATTGAATGTTAAATGATACCTAACAACATAATCTAATCAGACTAGCAAATATTTATTTTAATGATATGTCACAACAAAACTATCCAATCCAAAAAGCAAATACTATGTTAAATGATATGCCATAACAAAACTATCCAATTAGAAAAGCAAATACTATGTTAAGTGATATGTCATAATACAATTATCCAATCAGAACAGTACATGTCTATCTTAAACTAATATGACATAACACAGTTATCACCTATTTACATGTACACAATGTAGGTTTATATTACAGTTACTATTATTATATGTTGAGGTATAGTTAAAACTGTTAACATTACTATGACCAGTGGTGGGTCTAGCAGGGGGTCCCAGTGACTTGGCCCCCACCCCCTAAATTTAGCGATTTTTCACATTGGAAATATTTGTGGTGCTTAGGCTCATGTCATTGGGACCCCCAAAAAAATATTAATTGAATTTTCTGGATCTGCCACTCATAACCAATACTAGAAATAAAAGTCTACTTTATTATTAACATAATTCTTAATGCACAAGTAGAGAGGTAGACTGATAGAATAAATACTAATTTTGTTCTAATCATGAGTGTTTATTTATTTATATGTCACAGCATGGAAACTGTTTCACATATATGACATATGCTATTTTGCTTTTATAAATAATGCTACAACTGGTACAATGTTATTTCTGACAATCTTCCTGTCATGGTTCTGCTATAGCCTGCAGCTTGGTTGTTTGATTTGTTCTCAGTTTGTCCGGATTGCTTCTAATGTGTCTGACACCTGGATCTCAGCTATAGGTGTATCCATATGTGATCTACATTGAATGAAAGCAGTTTGTTTTAGTTAATGATGCCACTAGAGCACATTGATTTTATATTATCAGCAGCTATTGGACATAATTTATATGGTAATTTTGACACATTTCTTTTTAGAGGAAACCCGCTGCCACCACAAAGGCTACTCTTTTTGATGAGCAGCAAGGTTCTTTTATATGCATTTTTTCACAGACAGGACAGTACATACCACAGCCTTTGATGAACCAGTTGTGGACCACTGGGTGGAATGGAAAATAGCACAAACTCCAAATGGGTCCACTGAGAAGGATTGATCCAACTACCAACCGCTTCATAGAGCTATGATCCGCTCCTGGTTACTGGATGTCAAATATACAGTATTACACATGATCTTGAGAAGAAGTCTGCTGCCATTACATATTATTTTCAGTAAGATTCAAAGGATCTTGTCTAAATGAGATGCAGATACTGATAAAATATTTCACCCCAGCACATTGTTTTAACAGGCTATTAAATATCTGTTGTCTGTGATATTAAATAGGTTTTAACAAGCTATTAAATATATGATGTCTGTGATATTAAATAGGTTTTTACAGGCTATTAAATGTCTGTTAAGTGTCTGTAATATTAAATGGGTTTTATCAGGCTATTAAATATAATTATGTTAAATGTCTGCAATATTAAATGGTGAACAAAATAAATCAGCTGCTGTCACATGGACTATTAATACCTTTTTGTTAAAAGCAAATGGTTTTCTGTATATCTACTTTCATAAAGTCAGAACCGAACATATAGCCTTTGTTAAACGTGTCAATAGCTGACTGGAATGTTAAATACTTGGTCTAGGACAAGCATCTCAGCCTAATGGGTTAGATTGAAAGCAAGATTGGAGAGTTTTTGTTGTTTTACTCTGATTTGGTACCGAAACATTAATCATGTTAAGACAGATACCAGTTTAAGTAGATGTCTGTCCATTTAGATGCATTTCACAGAGATTATATAACCACAACACGACAATGTGTTAAATTAAATGTGTATTATTCTCCCATGGTATGCCATTAAGAATCCAATCTTGCTCTTCAAATGATTTATTGTATTGGATTGTTTTCTCCTGATGATCTTTGTGCAAGATGTAGCAGGATTTTGCTGTCAGAAGTTACAAAGTGTATACAGCTTAGGATTTGTTCCATTTAATAAACTAGAGCCCGTGTGAATTGAAATTGGATACATTTAAATGGGGATAGCTCCAATTTATATAAACCCCAGTGATGCTGGGTAGGGTTTTTGGGGATCCCAAAAGTTGTGCCCAGTGGAGGCGTGCTTAAACACTTTTGTAATGTAAGCACGTAAAAATCATGACCATGACCATGTCAGGTATTGAAGGCTAGGTATTACTACATTTCCCACCCCTATGTGTATGTCATGTATATCAAAACCTCATGCTTATTTTGAACATGTCTAAAACAAACAATCATCATTACATAATTATACATGTATACTAGTAGCCATATGAAATAAGTTTTACAATGTAGCATGCCTGCCTTTGAAGCAGTTGGTTGTTGGATCAATCCTTCTGAGTGGACCCAGCTGCAGTTTGGGCTATTTTCCATTTCAAATAATGCTCCACAACATTGGTGGTTCATCAAAAGCTATTGTATGTTCTATCCTGTATGTGGGAAAGAGCATATAAAAGACCCTTTGCTGCTTATCAGAAAGAGTAACCTATGTGGCAGCAGCGGGTTTCCTCTAAAAGAAATGTGTCAAAATGTCCATAATGTGTCAAAATGACCATATGAATGATGTCCAATAGCCGCTGATAAGATAAAAATCAATGTGCTCTACTGACATCATTAAATAAAACAAACCTTACTTTTTTTTTGAGGAAGAGATTTGTTATATAGAGTCGATCTTACTATGAGGATAACAAGGAATACATGTGACAGTCACACAGCATCATGACGGACTCATCGTGGGAGTTGTGGTAGCTGTCACACAGCATCATGATGGACTTGAATACATGTGACAGTCACACAGCATCATGACGGACTCATCGTGGGAGTTGTAGCTGACAGCAACTGTCACACCTGAAGCTTCTCTGTATTGATTCCTGTCACAAACACTGCAACACAAGCCTATGTTGTCTCAGTGTAGTATTATCTGTACCACACTCGATGTGTGTATTCCAAACATATGTACGTGTGTTGACATAATCTTTTACAATGCGTCATTTGTGTGTGTTTTCTAAACAAATGTCATTTTGTTGACATAATCTTTTAGAATGCATCATTTGTGTGTGTTTTCTAAAGGTATATGTCGGTTTGTTGACATAGTTGTTTACATTATTTGATAATAAATATTATTTGTATTCTAAAGATACACATGTATATCAATTTGTGTGTTATAATTATTTACAATATTTGATTTGTGTATTATAAAGATACACTATATGTTGATTTGCATTTCATTATCTTCTGCAATACTTTTTTAACATACTAAATGAGTGTATTAAAAATATGTTAGTTTGTATGTTATAACACACAATAATACATTTTCTAAATATATGTCACTTTGTATGATATCAGGGGCATAGATAGACATGTAAATGAGTGTGGGAACAAAGTCCATGACAGTACCCTAGTAGGGCGTCCAGGGGGCCCAAGACCCCCCTTAAGCTCCTGAGATCTTGTGTTTTTGTTATGCTAAAATCAGAACATACAGACATTATGTATTTTTTTTAAATGCCAAATTTGAGTGTAGGCACGTGCCTACTCGGGCCTTACGTAGCTACACCACTGTCAACAGTGAACATACACACCAACAATTGTTCATTAAAAACAACAGGATTGTTAAACAATAACGCAGCACAATGTTTAATCACCAGCTATTACGTGTCAAACAGGCGCAAAACATGATATAGACAATATTGCACCTAACACAATAAGTTTATTGTTATGATTTTTTATTGATTTTTTAGATTTGTGGTAGTTGGGATTCAACATAGTTGTGTCCATGTGTGTCAAAGCACAATGCATTAGCATTAATAAATGAAATATTTTCTTAAAAATTAAAACTAAGTCACTTTTTATGAAGATAAAAAAAATGATATACAGTGTACCCTTAATTTATTGCAACCCGATTTAATGCCAACCTTGCGCACCGCTAACTTTCTATCAAGTACCGTCTGTTTTTTTTGTTATTTCCCTCCATTTAGCCCTAACCTTGCTATCCACCATCTGCCAAATAATGTTTTTGAACAAAACACATTTTAGATGTTACAGTCCCCTCGATTGTATCGCCCAACAAAGAATTGACTTTAAAAACTAATCAAATTCACCTTGCATGTTTTTACCATTTTAAATACTATTTTATATTTCCAATAACAATGTTGAATGATGAGTGACAAATTATCAAATGAAAAATATGTTTGGTGGCACATCCTTGGCACCCACACTTTAACGCCAACTCGATATAATGCCAAAATTATGTGGGTACCACAATAGGTGGTAAACCGAGGGTACACTGTGTCATGTTTTGTACCTGAAGTCTTAATGAGTAATAAATTGTTCTCAGACTAAATTACTGGCTAAACACAATATGACTACTCTTTTTGGATTAGCATCTGAGTCTAATTGACAGGACATACCACAACCTTTGTTACACCAGTTATGGAGCACTGCATTCATTGTCAAGCTAAATTTACAAACAACTTACATCTTCAAAGTCTTATATTCAAGAAACAGTCGAACCATATTTATATTCTCCATATGTTTTTCAACATCAATGGCCTGAAAATAAAATACATTTATTACTATATATTTAAATGTTCACATTTAACATCAATGGTACAAAATATACATGAGATCCTATCAAATCAATTTTAAAATGTATTTTTGAACTAAATTTGTCTCTTACATCATACACGTGTCACTCATAATCATATGTATGTGCAAGCATAGAAGCTTTATCAATTCATTCATAAAAAGTTTGCTTTATTTAATGATCCCATTAGATTACACTGATTAATCATTGGCTACTGGACATTAAACATATTATGGTCTTTCTGACAGTTTTAGGGAAACCCGTTACATTTTTTCATTAGTAGCAAAGGATCTTTTATATATATCATTCCACATACAGGATAACACATACCACAAACTTTGTCTAGTTGTGGTGCACTTGTTGGGACAGAAAACCCCCAATAAATCAGAGTAGAAAAAAGTAGTTTGTTTTGTTTAACGGCGCCACTGGAGCACATTGATTTTTATCTTATCATCAGCTATTGGATGTCATTCATATGTTCATTTTGACACATTTTTGGAGAAAACCCGCTGCCGCCACATAGGCTACTATTTTCAATAAGCAGCAAGGGATCTTTTATATGCACTTTCCCACAGACAGGACATCACATACCACGGTCTTTGATGAACCAGTTGTATGGGACTGGTTGGAACGGAAAATAGCCCAAACTGAAAATGTTCACTGAGAAGGATCGATCAGACTACTGACCGCTTTAAAGGCGGGCACGCTACCGAGTAGGTTTGATCCTTTGAAGCAATAAGCTAGATTCCGCCAGTTCATATTTGTAATGGTAACTATTGTTCCATTAATTTCTAATCTATCTCATCAATAAAGAAAGCCACATGGATTGGTATTATTATTTATATATAATTAAAATCTCTTATTAAAGTATGTAACTGTATGAAAGAAATTTAATTTCAGTGTATACCACATACATGTGACAAATTTATAAATATGGAATGATTAACTTTTCTTCACCCCCATCCACATACTTCTAAACACAAATCTACCTCAATTGCTTCATAGTAAGCAGAAAATATGGTTGCTGTTTTAGTGATTGATTCATTCTTCAGATGAGATATGTATTGCAACCAGTCTTCCGGCCTGTTCCCGTCCGCCTCAATACGAGCCCTCCATGTCTCGTATGCCTCAAATACTGAAACAACAACAAACACATTAATGTGCAGCTTGCTATATAAAGCATAACCTAACAACAAACACATTAATGTGCAGTTTGTTATATAATGTATAACAAATAACAGCAAACACATTAATGTGCAGTTTGTTATATAATGTATAACAAATAACAGCAAACATATTAATGTGCAGCTTGTTATATAATGCATAACAACTAACAACAAACACATTAATGTGCAGCTTGTTATATAATGTATAACAAATAACAACAAACACATTAACATGCAGCTTGTTATATAATGCATAACAACTAACAACAAACATATTAATGTGCAGCTTGTTATATAATGCATAACAACTAACAACAAACACATTAATGTGCAGCTTGTTATAT